>JAQQSZ010009319.1:0-12805 GCA_028646595.1 Phalanger gymnotis
CCAGTAATGCTTTTTGGGCTGGAGACCAGTTCACATTCCTTTTGAGGTGTCAGATGTGGATATAGTGTCATTGTTATCCTCTTCCAAATTGGTATTTTGATCCTGCCTGTCTCCATAAAAAGAATCAATGGTCCTTGGATTTTTGTGTTCTTCATGTTGGTTAGTCTTTTCCTGGCTTTACAATAAATTTCTGCTTTTGGGGCTCAGGGTTCTCTGTCCCAGCTTTCTTATTCTGGGGATTGTGAGTCTTGTTGTTGGCTTTGTGAATTATAGCCTTCAGTTTCTTGATGTGTGGGGGAGGAGGTCTGGCTGCCTGAAATCTCCTCTTCCCCTGGGGTTGTTCTCCAGCACTGTTGCTCTTCAGCAATGGTCTCAGCTCTTTGTTGCTTGGGCTGGATGTCTGGCACTTCCCCTGGGGGAGCAAGAGTATGTCTGGGCTCCTTGTGTTGACCCCTGCTGGCTCTGTCCCTCTGGGACTCAGATACTCCCACTACTCGGCAACTGAAGCCCCACTTTTGTCTGCTCTATTCCAGCGTTTTTGTTTTGTTTTGTTTTTTCCCCCAAGGAATTCTCTGGGTGGGGAGGGGAGGGATTAGAGCCGTTTGCCTGGACATTATGTCTCCCAGGAAGTTCAAGAAGTATTTCATACCTTTGGGCTGCAAGCCTCAGGAGTTGGTATCTCATGGTCGGTGGCGTTGTGCTGCCTCTCGTCACTTCCACAGAGTGCCATCCTGTGTTGGGAGGCCTGGGGATCTCCACTGCTTTTGGGCGCCCGGCTTTCTCCCAGTCTGTCTCCCACGTGGGTTTCCCAGCCAGCCGCTTCCGCTTTGGTCCCATCTGGAGCAGCTCCACACGCCTTGCCCACAGATTCATTCCTTCAGCCTTTCAGACTCTCCTGGCTGAGAAATTTGCCCCACTCAGACTTCTCCAGCTTCTAACTCTCTCAAATCTGCTCAAATTCACTTTTTTATAGGAATCTGACAGAACTCGTGAGAGGGCTCAAGTAAGACGCTGTTTTCATGTGGCCATCTTGGCTCCGCCCCCTGATATAAATTCATTTAAAAAATAAAAAAGCTTTCTTAAAACAACTAAGCATAAATATTAACATTTCAGAACCTCAAATTTATTTTATACCACACAATTAGAGAAATATTTGAAGGAAGAAACATCAATCCAGATTCAACCTTTCTCACAGACTCTTACCCATTAATAGTTACTATATAACCAAAACCTGGTTGCCCAATCCCAAACTCATTACCTAAGCCTGAGTAGACCACTTCTTTCTAATCTAACTCAACCTGAAGTTTTACATCAAAATCAAAAGCCTGCCTGGCTGTATTCATGACTTTAGGCTTCAGATTAGTTTGGCATCAAAATCCTTTGCAGTTCCTTATCTCGACAGTATTCATTTATTACTATTATTATTATTCCTCTGATTTTTTTTTCATATCCTATTTCTAAAATAATTCCAGAGGACTTCCAGGCCCCTTCTTTTCACTTCTCCTTTTGCTTTTCCTTGAAGTTTTACACAAGTCAGAAGAAGAATTATCACCAAGAGCATTTCTAAGGTTTCTGACACAACTCTTCTGTAGGGAAAGAGAATGTTTTGCAAAAACTTTGGGAAATATCTATGTGTAAAGCTGGTTCTTTAAAAAAAAAACTTTTATAAACTATTATAAAGTTCCCTTACTTGCTTTTCATTTTCTTGATTTTTTTTCCTCCTCTCGGTCAGTAAGAGAAGAAATAACATCACTGGATCACAGATTCAGAGAGGGTAGTCACCTCAGAGGTGATTTAATCTACCACATTTTCTAAATGTAAAAACTGAAGTCTAGAGAGATGAAACAACTTGCCCAGGGTCTCACATAACTCAAGTGTCGGAGTAAGGATTTCAACTCAGGTTATTTTACTCCAAATATAGGACTGTAATCTAGCTTTGTCTCTCTTGAGTCTATCCAAGATCATAGTAGCTTGTTTGGCTGATACATCACATTATTGACACACATTATCCACTAAAACCCCCAAATTTATTTTTCAGACACTCTCTATTCATATCTCCCCCACCTTTTACTCATGAAGTAGAATTTTGCAACTCAAATGTAAAAGTTTAAACTTATCCCTATTAAAATTCACTCAACCCAACATTCTACCCTGCCAAGATTTGGGGATCCCATTACTCATTTTATTAGTTAGCTATCTCAGTGTAGTATCCCTTCTAGGGCTACCTTCTCAACCTTTATTCACATGTACAATTTGGGATACCCAGAGTGGTGGTACCTATTGCTACTTTCAAGGTTCGGAGAGTAATCCTGTGTGTGTGTGTGTGTGTGTGTGTGCGTGCGCACGCTTGTGCGCACGAGCATGCACGAGAGAGAGAGAGAGAGAGAGAGAGAGAGAGAGAGAGAGAGAAAGAGAGAGAGAGAAAGAAGCAATCAGGATTAAGCAACTTGGCCAGGGTCACACAGCTAGTAAGTGTTCAAGGTCAGATTCAAACTCAGGTCCTCCTGACTCCAGGGCCAATGTTCTATCCACTGCACCACCTAGCTGCCTCATATTAACAGTATTTTAATTTATTTTATTGTTGCATTTAACAATATTTTTAATAGTATCATGAAGCCCCAATTACTGTTGTTCTGATTAATATCAGTTATAAAGTTAATTTTAATTACCTTTTAGAGAAAAATATTTACCAAAAAGGTATAAATTATAAAAAGCACTACACCCAAAAGTCTTGAGCACACTCTTCCACAAATATACAAAAGGCGCATGTAAAGAGTGGCTACAAACTTCATTTACCAAGATATCAAATCACATATAAATACATATGTGACAAAGGGGTAAATCACAATGCCTAGTTACTAGGAGTTTTCTCCCCTCATAAATTCCTCGTGAAACCCCTTAGGCTCTCTGCTGGGCCCTCAAAGTCAGTGCATTTGCAGAGTCTATCACCATTGTTTCTATTGGCCACAATGAAGCTCTCTCTTTCAGGTGGGTATCTTTCTTCATTCATGTTTGTCCTTATTGTATCCTCATTGTTTCTCTGATCTGCACTGGATATATTGTCTCCTACTGTTCCAGTCTCTACCATTACATGGTCAGTGATAGGAGGAGTATTCTCTAAATTCTCCTCCAGATTGAAATGATATGCTCATATATGTACGCTGCTTTAAGAACTCAGAGTTCTTTTCCTATAGCAATTTTGGGAACATAAGAATTATGATTTCCCCACTTTACAGATGGTGGCAGCTAGGTGGTAAAGTGGATAGGGTGTCAGGAGTCAGAAAGACTCATCTTCCTGTGTTCAGATCTGTCATCAGACACTAACTGTGTGATCCTGGACAAGTCACTTAACCCTGCTTGCCTCAGTTTCCTCATCTGTAAAATGAACTAGAAAAGGAGATGGGAAACCACTCCAGCATCTGCCAATAAAACCCCAAATGGGCTCAGAAAGAGTTAGACATGACTAAAAATGACTGAACAAAAACAACAACTTTGCAGATGAAGAAACTGAGGTCCAGAGAAGCTAAAGTGATGTGCTCAACACTATATAATTACAAGTTATCAGGGACCAAAGATTTTTGAATCTAAGTCCAATGCTGCCTCCACTCCACCATGATGATTTTACATGCTGATTATTTCCAGAAACTGCATTCTGCTAATAGAATCTTTGCAGTTCAGAATTGAAAAGACAAAAAAAAGGTCTCCCTTAATCAAATCTGTGTTTGTCTACCTCTCTGAAAGTTTAGAGGAATGCAAAATGCCGACAGCCTTCAACCCTTTGACTCCCAGAACCACTTTGCTCTGAAGCCTTCTGTTGAGAAATCGACAAGTTGTACTCTGCTCTGTCATTGTCACTTCTGAATACAAAGTTCTGCAGCCTGAGGGCTTCTCCACTTGCACATGGTATCATGCACCAGCAAATCACTTTGAGAATCAGGGAACTGGAAACAGCAAGCCTGCTTTTTTTTTTCTTTTTTCTTTCTCCTTCCTTCAATTATGTGCAGTGAATAGGAAAAGAGAGAAGAGAAGGTGAAAAGTGACCTAGATAAATCCAGCTGTCATTTATTGCTCTAGAATGGCCTTCAAGAGCAAATATTCTATACTATATAAGAGCAAATACTCTAGCCAGAAGCGCCCCAGGGTGGCTCTAACTAGTGTGTGCCTTTTTTTAAACCATTTTCTTAGCTTCTGAGAGAAATGGTATTCAGTACAATTCAACAAGGATTTATTAAGCACTTACCTATGAGGATTTGGGAATAAAAGACAAAAACAAAACACTTTTTGCCTTCAAGGAGCTGCTATTTTGCTCAGAAGAAATTACGCGCGCATGCATGCGCACACACACATGTATACTATTCAATATGTATATATATATATATATGTGTGTGTGTGTGTGCATGTCAACACAAAATTTATAATATGAAAGCATAACAGAAGGAATGCCCACAACTTGGTGAGGGGGGCAAGTTCCTTACTAGTGCACAGAGCATGTACCGAGCCTTGAATAGAGCTTAGAAAAGATATAACTTGGATAGGAGAGATACGATTTCTAGTTTGGTCACTTACTAGTCATGTGACATTTGGAAAGTCATTTAAGTTCTCCATATCTTAGTTCCCTCATCTGTAATAAGGTGATAATGCCTGCCCTGTTACCACAAGGTTTATTAAACAGTTACAGAATTTCGGAGTAGGAAGGACTATGGCCACCATCCGTTCCAACTTTATCTGAAAATGAATCACCTCTACATCATCCTCTACATATAAACATCCTTATTCTCATGGAGGACCAATGATATCACGGGTGAAGTCTTGACTTGAACATAAGTAGGATTTAGGTGAGGCAGAGTTGCACAAAGTCATCAGCCTCACTTTCTCTCTTCCAGAGTCATCCAAGTCCAGTGGCAGGACAAAAATCAGGTTGATTGATCATAGCACAGGATGCATTGGATGACCTTGGTGTCTTCCATGTCTGACCAAGCTCTAATATCTGCTTCAGCCACCTTCATAGTCATTGGAACAAATTGTTCTCATCTTCCCATTCCACCAGGAGAGGTCTTCACATGCTTTGGGTAGACATCCCCCTAACTCACTAACACATTTGAGGACTGTTGGTTACCCTCAGCCTGGTTTGGCACATCTGCTGAGATGGCTTTACCACAGTGTGGCCACTGCACATGTTACATTTCTTGGAGCCACAGATGAGAGTTGGGTGATGGGTTGGACATCAAAGGAAGATAAGCAACCCTGAAAAGGGCTCAGCAAGCTATCACACTAGAGGTACCAGCCCTCTCTTAATATCCCATATACCCTTTACCCAATGACCTCCAAATATAGAGAAGCTCACTTTTGATTTGTAGGAGTCATGGGAGAAAATTATTAAAAGCACTTAATCGTAAAGATTTATTTAAATGCCAATTATTCTGAAAAATGGATTTAGTTCGGGATGGACTAATTATGCTGAAGGAGGAAGGGGAAGAAAAGGGGGTAAAGATTTTGGATCATCACTTCTAAGCTCATCACCATGCTGCTAGTGCAAATCTGGACACTCCCCCCCCCCTCAGCCTCCTCTCCCCTCTGACTAGAGGTCTGAAGGGTAGAGTACCAAACTATTATCAAGGCATTCCTTCATAGAGGGCAGAAATTGGACTTGCATTTGATTCCACTTTGCAACTGTTGCTCTGCCTAGATTCAACTCCACAAAACAAGATATCCCATTGTGTTCCCCCACAGAATACACTTTCCCGCCTCCTTTTGTGTGTTGTCTTCCACCATTAGATTGTAAGTTCCTTGAAGGCAGGGATTGTCTTTCTTTTTCTTTTTGTAAGTGTAGATAGATAGATAGATGATAGATAGACAGATACATATAGATATGTATGTATATTATATATGTAGGTGTGTATATCTGTGTGTGCTTAGCACAGTTTCTGGCCCACAGTAAAACAACAAATGTTTATTAAATTGAACTGAAAAATTATAGTTGTAAAAGAATTGTCTGGTGCACCAATTCTTACTCATTGTCATATAACTAGTATATGTCAGAGTAAATACCAGAACCCAGGTCTCCTTAACTCCAAGGCCTTTCTTCTATCCACTATGCAAGAGCATCTCTTTACATGAGATATTGTTGTTTAGTCAATTCATTATATCTGACTGTTTGTGAGTCCATTTAGGCTTTTCTTGGCAGAGATACTGGAATGTTTTGCCATTTCCTTCTCCAGCTCATTTTACAGATGAGGAAATTGCAGCAGAGTTAAGTGACTTGCCCAAGGTCACACAGCTAGTAAGCATCTGAGACCAGATATGAACTCAGGTCATCCTGACTCCATGGTCGGCACTCTAATTACCATGGCACGTAGCTCCCCTGTATCAGGTATAATCATTTTTAGAAGAGTATTAGACCCAGAATGTAGTGAGTATTGTAGAAATATAGAATCTAAAAGCTAGAATGGACCTCAGTGCCTAACTAGTGAAAACCTGAACAGAATTGATCTTATGATGTCTTTAGAGGCCAGCTTGAAGTGCTTCAGTGAGAGGAAACTATTACTTCTCAAGTCAGCTCATTATACTTTGGGACCGTTCAAATTGTTAATTGTTCAAATTGTCAATTGTTTGTTAATATCTGTCTCTCTAGAACTTCCACCCAGTGTCCCAAGGTTTCCTCTCTAGTGACTAGAACAAGTCTAATGCCTCTTCCAAATTCAGCCTATTCTCTTTCTAGATTGTCTTTCTTTACTGATGAGCATACTCCAGGAGTTTAAACCCTGAAGTTGCCCTAACCTCCTTGCATGTTAGGAGATTTAAGGTTTATAATCCTGCGTCCCTGTCCTGAGTAGCCTCTGAGAAGACAGAACTGAATACTTTTGGATTCCATCTACTTTTCCTTTAGGCCCAGTGAAGCCACACGGGAAGCCCTCATTCTAGTTTTGCCCGTGACTCTCCTTTCCTTCTTTGGCTAGACTAAATTAATGTGAAGACTTGAAGATATTAGACTAGGCCCAGGTTCAGGTAGCAGGCAGAAAGTTTTCAGTCCCCTCCACTTCCTACTCATTAAGGTGGGCATAAGCCACTTCTGCCACTTATTAGAGGGCAGGTAAAGGTGAAGATGAAGGTGCAGAATCTCTGCAGCATGAAGATGACACGATGAGCACAAACCCAGGAATATTCTTTGTGTCCTTGTTATGGTTTGGGGAGGCTGGTGGGTTAGAGGTGCTAAGTGAGCACTTTAAGAATTAGAGTTCTCCAATGTTGATTTGTAAGGATTTTATATTAGGGTCAAAGACCCTAGTTTCCTTATATTTACAAACACGAGCATGCAATACAGTGCCAGGCACACGGTAATAATGCATTAAATGCTTATCCTTGGATAAATATCTATCCTTTAGGAAAGAAATATGCACATATACATGAACATATATATAGTTGTCTCATTATATATTAATATTATTGAATATATTAAATATTTTGTTCTATATAATATTACATATTTGTTATATATATTATATTATATATTATCCTACTATGTTTATAATACTAACAAACAACATACATACATAAATATACTTAAATATGTATACGTAGACACATACATACATACATACATACATATATACACATATGTGTGTGTCTATATTCTTTGGGCATAATTCCAGATTGCCCTCCAAAATGGTTGGATCAGTTCACAATTCCATCAACAATTAATTAGTATCCCTTTTTTCCCCATCCTCTCCAACATTTTTCACTTTTCCCTTCAATCATTTTAGCCAATCTGGTAGGTATAAAATAATATCTCAAGGTTGTTTTAATTTGCATTTCTTTAATCAATGATTCAGAGCATTTTTATATGACTACAAATTATTTTGATTTCTTCATTGGAAAACTGACTATTCATATCCTTTGACCATTTATCAGCTGATGAATGACTCGTCATTATAGATTTGACAAAGTTCTTTGTATATTTGAGATCTGAGACCTTTACATGAGAAACTGTCTATAAAAATGTTTTCCTAATTTTTTGCTTTCCTTCTAATTTTGGCTATATTTATTTTTACAAAAACTTTTTAACTTGATGTAATTGAAATGATTCATTTTACACCTAACTTTATTCTCGATCTCTTGTTTATTCATAAATTGTTTGCCAAACTATAAGTCTGATAAGTAGTATGTTCCATGTTCTTCAAATTTTCTTTTAATATCTCTCTTTTTATCCAGATCATATATCCATTTTGACCTTATCTTGGTAAGTGTTGTAAGATAATGGTCTATGCCCAGTTTCTGCCATACTGCTTTCCAGTTTTCCCAACAATTTTTACCAAATAATGAATTCTTATACCAAAATATTAAGTTTTTACACTTGTCAAATACAAAGTTATTCTGTTTATCACTATAAATTGTATGTCTATTCTGATTCAGTGATCTACCTTTCTATTTCTTAGCCAACACCACAATGTTTTGACAATCACTGCATTATAATATAGTTAAAAATCTGGTACTACTAAACCTCCTTCCTTTACATTTTTTTAATTAGCTCCTGTCATATTCTTAACTTTTTGTTCTTCCAAATGAATTTTGTTATTATTTCTTCTGATTCAGTGAAATAATGTTTTGGTCATTTAATTGGGATGGCATTAGACAGGTAGATAGATAGCTGGATAGATTGTTAAGCCCTTAGCACAATGCCTGGCACATTGTAAGGGCTATGTAAATGTTAGCTCTTACTGTTGCTATTATTGTTATGTTGTTATTAACTATTATAAGTTTTATCCTTCTTGGATAGATACTGATTTCTCCAGATTTGATCTAGTCTCCCCTCCCAGAAAGAGCTTCAGATCTATTGTAACCTCCAAATGTTTCATTCTTTTCCCCTATCATTCCTACGTTAAAATTTTCCATCTTTCAAATTTCTAACACAAATTGAGAATTCCCCTATGCCTCTTTACATCTTTCCCCCCTTTTTTCCTGCTCAAAGAACTTTTCCCCTTCCTCATTCTTTAGAGGAACATTTCATCCTACTGGATAGCAAAAATGCATTTTCCATCTCTCTCTCTTTCTCCTCTAAGATGAAAAGCAATTTGCACTTTTTATATGCATGGATATAACATGGTACTGTAATAAACACAAACATAGCCCTCATTCTATACGTCATACCAATATCCCCAAGCCCCCCATGCTTACTTGCGAGGTGTTTCCTTAGTTTTTCTCTGAAGTGAGTAGTGGAATTAGCAAGCAGCCATAAAGGTAAATATCCTAATTCATAGCTTGTCTTATAGCCAGATAAGTAAATGAAATTTTACTCAATGTGTACCAAGTCCTGACTGTAAGGTGGAAATAAAAGTTCTATTATTACATACTAAATATGAAGGTTTTATGAAACTGTGTGGCTCATGACCTTCTACCATCCTTTTCAATATGATTTTACCAAAAAAAATGTTTACATTCTAAGCTAGTGTTACTGTTGGTGACCACATTCTCTGCTTGACATATAAATCAAGCATATAACTAACTAAAGAAGTCTGCATGCTTTTTTGGTCTCCTTTTTATAGAAATTGATTTATATCACTTAAATTTCTGCAATTTAAATTTTTATTATAATTAGTTTTTATATACTTTCCTTTATCCTTTACATTTTTAGGTCATCAATACCTGGGATAATTAGTTTGGAAATGTTTCAATTAAACATTAAATTATTTCATTTTTACTTTTTCTTCTGGTTTTATTTTAAATTTTTTTCTTTAACAAGTCAGTCTGGTTGTATACAGTGACAGCTGTATACATAGATAAATAGAAGGTAAAAACCAGTTCAAATAAAGCTTGAGGAAATAAGCAACAAGGAAACAAGACTATCATTCTTTGCAGATGATATGATTTTATAATTAGAGAATCTTAGAGAATCAACTAAAAAGAAACTTGTTAAAACTTAACAACTTTAGCAAAGTTGCAGAATAGAAAATAAACCCACACAAATCATCAGCATTACTATATGTTACCAAGAAAGCTCAACAGAAAGAGATACAAAGATAAATACCATTTAACGAATCACTATAGACAATATAAATATTTGGGAGTCTGCATGTCAGAAACAAACCCAGAACCCATATGGACACAATTACAAAACACTTTTCACACAAATGAAGACATCTAAGCAACTCAAGAAATGCCTATCACTCATGGGTAGGGTGAGCCAATATAATAAAAATAATCCAAGGTGTTCCTAAAGTCTGGACACAGGCAAAAATGCATATTTTCAAGAAATGAAATGAATGGAATTTTCCACATTTTATTTAATTGGAATGTTAACAAATAACATCTTCTATGTGATTCCATCATTTGTGTTGCAAAGGCTGATGTGCTTTGCAAGAGTCACATGAACTCAATGCAATAACTCCATATATCCTATGTGCCCAGACTTTAGGAACTCCCTCTAATTCTACCTAAATGTATTTATTCAGTGCCATACCCATCAAACTACTAAAGAATTATTTTATAGATCTGTGGGAGGGGGGAAATGGGGCAAGTAGGTGGCACAATGTATAGAGCATCAGGCTTGGAGTCAGAAAAACCTGAGTTCAAATCTAACCTCAGACACTTACTAGGTGTGTTACCCTAGGCAAGTCAGTTAAGCTTGTATGCCTCAGTTTCCTTATGCACAAAATGAGCTGAAGAAGGAAATGGCAAACCACTCCAGTATCTTTGCCAATAAAAATAAAGCAAGACAAACAAACAAACCAACAAGAAAACAAATAGGGTCATGAAAAGTCAAACACAATTCAAATGACTGAACAAAAAAAAAAGAAATAAATTCATCTGGAAGAACGAAAGATCAAGAATATCAAGGAAATCAATGAAAAAAATGTGAAGAAAGGTGGCCTAGCAGTATGAAATTTTAAACTATACTATAAAATGATAATCATTAAAGCAATTTGGTACTGGCTAAAAAACAGAGTGGAGACCTATGGAATAGATTAGGTATACAATAAATAATACTAAATGACCATTGTAATTTAGTGGTTGATAAACCCAAAGATTCATGCTTTGGAGGCAAGAACTCTAGATCAGACAAAAATTTCTGGGAAAACTAGAAAGTAGTTTTAGCAGAAACTAGGCATAGACCAACACCTTACTTTACACTAAGATAAGGTCGAAATGGGTAAATGACTTAGACATAAAGGGTGATATCATAAGCAAATTAGGAGAGCATGGAAAATTTTACACAGCTAATAATTGTCGGAGGTAGGTTTTGACTCCTCTTCCTGAAATGAAATCCAACAATCAATCCATTATTGCATATTATAAATACAGGACTTTTTGGATAACAATTTTATCATCCAATGTGTTCAATATCCTTTTTGGTTTTAGTCATCTGAAAATTTGATATGCTATGTATGCGTTCATCAAAATCATGAATAAAAGTGTATAATAACTAAAAACTTGTTTCTTGGGTTGCCACTAAATAGATTCTAGTGAGGTAGCTATTGGTCTAAACATCTACCTACTTCATGTGCTGCTCTGATATCTGGGCAAAGCAGCAAAAATTGCATAAGCTGTCACAAGTCCCAGGGAATGGAAAGATGACAGAATAAGAAAAAGCAAGGATTAAATTGTAGACAGAAGTCAACTTCTCCATAAGGGTCCCTCAAACATCTTCTGCATTGATAGAAATTACCATGGGAAATGCCATAATCTCTTTAGTTTACCATTCTGTCATGCCCTCAAATAGTATAGGGCAGGGCTGTCCAACTGTAGGTCATCTTAGAGCCACTTTAAAATAAAATAATTAATCAAGGGCCACACCCAGAATAAAAGATACAGTACACTAATAGAAAGTGGGAGTCATCAATACAACAGGCGAAGGCACAAAGCGTGAAAGCAAACACAAAACAATAAAGCGACAACACAACAGTATAAAGGTAGGTGCATACTGACTAGTCCGCATCATACAGACGGAACGCATCCCGCAGATCCATTGAAAATTCTATGTTATGAGTTCCATCAGTAGTACTGCTTAAAAACACCAAAGAAAATTAACATCAATGAGATTATTTATTAGTGATGGAATTAAATTCTAATTTGCATTCCATGAAAATTATTATTTTATTTTTTCACTTGTGAAAATTAAAACCCACAGAGGGGCTGCAATCACATTGAGGGCCACGTGTGGCTTGTGGGCCATATTTTGGACAGTCCTGGTATAGGGCATAGGTGTCAAACTTGAGGCTATGGGACACTTACAGTGGCCAGCACTCCAGTCATTGCTGTCTTTCAGTCATTTCAGTTGTGTCCAACTCTTTATGAGCCCATTTGGGATTTTCTTGGCAAGGTTACTGGGATGGTTTACCATTTTCTTCTCCATTTTACAGATGAGGAAACTGAGGAAAACAGGGTTAAGTGACTTGCCCAGGGTCACAAGCTTGTAAGTGTCTGAAGCCAAATATGAATGCAGGTATTCCTGACTCTAGACCTAGCACTCTGTCTACTGTGCCGCCTAGCTGCCCATAGGATTCTCGAGCCGGGCCCAAACCAAATTAAAATGTAATTGGAAAATGTTTAATAAAATAAATAAAAATACAACACAACATAGATAATGTTTATATATACATATGTATTTATATTTAACTGTTTTTCTCACCTTTGTTATCCTTAGTTTTATTTCTATTTCATCTATAAGCAACTCAAGGACTGTGAGGCAAGATTCAATGATGGTATTTCTACCATCTTTGATGGACAAAACAGTTTATTAAAACAGCCTTTGTAAATCTTTTCCATTTTTTCCCCTATTTGTAGTCCCCCTTATTTTTCATCCTTGAATGCC
>JAQQSZ010009320.1:0-12805 GCA_028646595.1 Phalanger gymnotis
CTCCTAGGAATATTGATGCCAAATTCCAGAGTTTCCAGGTCAAGGAGAAGGAGCCAGAAAGAAACAATTTGAATATTGTGGCAACACAATCAGAATAACAAGATCTAGCAACTTCTACATTAAGGGATCAGGAGCTTGTAATATGATATTATAGAGGTCCTAGGATTAAAACCAAGAATCACCTACCCAGAAAAACTGAGTATAATGCTCCAAGGGAAAATATGGATTTTCAATAAAATAGAGGACTTTCAAGCTTTCTCAATGAAAATATCAGAGCTGAATAGAAAATTTGACTTTCAAATACAAGAATCAAAGATGCATGGAAAGATAAACAAGAATGAGAATTCATAAGGCACTTACTAAAGTTGAACTGTTTTGTTTGCATTCCTACATGGTAAGATGATGTGTGTAATTCATGAGACCCTTCTCAGTATTAGGGCAGTTGAAAATAATATAGACAGAGGGCACAGGATGAATTGAACATGAAGGAATGATGTCTAAAAAAAGAAATAAATTTAAGGGGTGAGAGAGGAATATATTGAGAGATGGAGAAAGGGAGAGATAGAATGGGGTAAATTATCTCACTTAAAGGTAGCAAGAAAAAGCAATTCTGTTGGAAGGGAAGAGGGGCAGGTGAGGGGGAATGAGTGAATCTTGTTCTCCTTGGATTCAACTTGAGGAGGGAATAAGAAACACACTCATTTGGGTATCTTACTCCACAGGACAGCAGGAGGAAGGAAATAAAAAGGGGGAATGATAGAAGGGAGTACAGATAGTAGAGATCCTTTCAATTTCTATTTTGCCTTCTAGTTCTAGGATTAATTGTTAATTCTAGGAATATGATGTCTAGGCTCTTTTTTCTTTGATCATGGCTTTTAGGTAGTCCAATAATTTTTAAATTATCTCTTGTAGATATATTTTCCAGTTCAGTTGTCTTTTGAATGAGATATTTCATTTTTTCTTCGATTCTTTTCATTCTTTATATTTTGTTGTATTATTTGTTGGTATCTCATAAAATCATCGTCCATTTGCCCAGTTCTAATTTTTAAAGCAACGTTTTCTTCAACAAGTTTTTGTACCTCCTTTACCATTTCACCAGTTCTACTTTTTAAGAATTTGTTCCCTTTTTGTCGATTTTTTGCCTCTTTTACTATTTAGAATAACCTGGTTTTTAAGGTATTATTTTCTTCAGTATTTTAATGCCTATTTAAGCAAGTGCTGACTCTTTTTTCATTGTTTGCTTAAATCATTGTCATTTATTTTCCACGGTTTTTCCTATATTTCCCTTATTTGATTTTTTTTTCCAATCTACAATAATTTTATTGTAACAGAGAAACAATGGAGGGTGATCTTTTCAAGGTTGAAGTCTGAACTCGGCTAGTAACACGGAGAAACTTATAACCACAGCTCAAAATATTCATCTCCCAAGACTGGCTGCCTCATACAGAGTTGTCATAAACAGGCTATTTATTGCAAGACCACATTGAAGAGGTCTGGTGAGGAGGTGGCAAAAAGGGGGATGATTAAAAACTTTACAATGATGCCGATATTAAAATGCATTTTACAGAATTCTCCTCCAACTGTTGCTGAGAAAGGGGAGGAGAGAATATGTTCATTTCTTAAATTACATTTTACTTAATTCTCCAAGTGTATTGATCCTGATAGGAAGGGTTTAAAGGTTAATTTCCTTCAAGCAGAAGGAAACTAGGGCAGATTTGGATCTTTGGGTCAAAGGGAAAGGACAGCAATAAAAATGGGGGAGGAAAGGAAAGTTAAAAAAGTCTTAGCTGTCCAACAGGTGAGAGCCACCTCCCTTTCCTGTTACGTCTTGAAGCCAAGGTACTGCACAACAGCAGCATCTATGCTCCGAGGTGCCTCCATCAGCCATGGGAAGCCAATAAGAGGCTGGAGTCAGAACTGGGCAAGTGTTCTTTGGAAGCTTTTAGCACCACAGAGATTTCTGTTATGCGGGCTAAGTGATATTTATTACCTAGATTAAAGCTCTTGAACAACATTGTAATGCCAGGGGGAAGAGGAGTGGGAGAGGAACTCTGGTTTCAGGGTGGGATTTTTGATAGAGTTACCATAAACATAAAATGTTTTGGAAAAGTTATGGAGGATGGGCTGCAAACACTAGTTTCAGATGTCTTTAGCCTGCTCACAGGCCTTGTTCTGAGACACTTGCAATGGCTGAGCATTAAGCACTGTGGTTGAAAGGATTTTTTGCACCACTCCTATCTTCGCCAGCACAATTATCTCTCTGATCTCCATCTCACCGGAGAGATTTATTTGGTGACTTGATGAATGGCATGGGCAAGGTATCCTACATTGCCCCATGTGACCCCTGCTGTGGAAATGAGGCCATCTTTTGTCATATAGATGGAGAACTCATCGATTAGCCGTTCCACCTGCGCAGGTTTCAGGCCTGTGAAACAAAACATGCCAATCTGGTCAGTGATGGGCTGCCGATTGTGGGAGGAGCCCTCTTTTTTGAGGTTGGAAACCAGCTGGGTATGCATGCCAATGATGCAGTCTGCCATGCCTTTGACCACTTTCAACCATTGACTCCTCAGCTCAGGAGTATTCAGGATCATGGCAGCAATTCAGGCACCATTGAGAGAGCATTTGGAATACATGGGATGGATCAGGATTTTCAACTGGGATTCTACCCTTTTGGCTTCATCGTCATCTTTACAAACCATGGTGAAGGCTCCCACACATTCACTATACAGGTGTGTTGGTAAGCAAAATGGGCTCCTCAGCACTTAGTTCAAGAAGTGCCCTTGAAGAGTTTGGCTTTTATTTTTTGTTGAATAATTCAGTGTATTTCATTCAGTCTTACTAAGTGCTAAGCCCCAGGCGCAAATCCCTATTTAAGGTGCAAAACCTATGTGGGTGTGGATTGGCAACTAAGGTGAGGCCCAAGGTGGGGCTAACTCAGGGGAGGGCCTAGTTTACAAATGAGTTTGAGTGATAGGTTTGGGATATCAGAGGCTCTTAGACCACGTGGGTTTAAGTCCACCTCTTTGTCATGATTTTAGGTCACGTGGGTGAGTGGCACGTGTGACTCACCTCTGATGCTGAGAAAGATATAAAAATCAGGGATTGGCCTCAGCGTCCTTGGAGTTCTTTGCCACAGCAGTGGTGGCTTGAGTGACTCTGGGCCGTCCTTGTTCTGAGCTCCTGGGCTGAACCTAGATGTTGCTAACTATGAATCTGTACTGGGTCTGTCTGTTGATGTTTGTAATTTGTTTGTATTTTGTTCTGAAGTTCAGGGTGCTGGCTTTTTCCCCTGAATTAAGTGAATGATACTTGTGTGCTGAATTAAAGTAAGCTTGCCAACCCCTTCACCTTGCTTTCCTTAGTTAAGCAGATCAAAAGAACCTGTGTTTTCTGGGTGCTAGCTGTGGTTGGATCTTACACCCCCACAGCAGCTGCTAGCCAGATTGTTAAAACAACAGGCCCATGTTCTTGGTGTATGATTGACAGAGAGACATTAATGCCCTGATTGATGAAGTGGAGAACAGCCCATGCATCCTTGTTGCCATCTCCACTGGCAAAGCCCTGGAATGCCATGTCAAAAAAGGCAAAGATGTTTCTTTGCTTTGCCAAGAATGTTACTTCTTTCCACTGCTCAGGATGAGGATCAACTCCAGTGGGGTTGTGAGCACAGGTATGCAGAAAGATGACACTTCTCTGGGATTTTTGAAATGTCTTCCAAGGCTCTGTTGAAGTCAAAGCCTCAGGTCTCGGGGTCATAGCAGTGATAGCCATTCAGCTGTATGCCAGCCAGCATCCCTGAAGATGGGGGTGTGATTTCCCCAGGATGGTTTTGGAAGGTAGAAATCCCGGACTGAATCTGAAGAACCATTGCAGAAAATTGGCTCCCACTCTCAATGCTCCAGTTCCAGAAATGGTCTGTGTGGTGACATATCGGTTGCTTTCAGAACTTTGTTATTTTCACCTAGGGCCAACTGCTGAAGTCTTGCAAAATTCAGCCAGTCCTGCGATGGGCAGGTACTCTTTGTCCATGCTCTTCCCTGCAATTTGAACCTCTGCCTTATGAACACTTGGAAGAATATAACATTTCCCATTGTCATCTTGGTAGGCCCCAACTCCCAGATTCATCTTCTTGCTGTTGGTGTCCCTCTTAAATGCTTTCGTAACCCCCAAGATTGTGTCGGGATGGGGCGACCATCTCTACCTGGGTCCACCAAAAGCTGGCTCTGGCTACAGCCACTGCACTGAGGCCCAGGTGGAAGGAGGTGGCTCCGGAGAGCAGGTGGCAGGAGTGCAGCAGTGCCATGGTGAGCAGAGAGAGTGAGAGATGAGAGATGTGCTGGTGAGAGGACTGACAGACATGGGCACGCCTATTTGAATTTTTTTTTAAATCCTGTTTGATCTCTTCCTGGGATTCTTCTTCATCCTGAGATCAATTTCAATATCTCTTTGAGGCTTTGAATATAGCTGTTTTGGATTTGTTGTCATCTTCTGATTTTGTGTTTTTACCTCACCAGGGATCATAGTAACCTTATGGTCAGGTTCTTTATCTTTTTGCTTTCTAATTTTCCCAGTCTATTTGTTTACTTTTAACTTCATGTTAAAGTTTTTCTCTGTTCCATTGGTAGACAAGGCACTGTCCCAAGTTCATGATTTTGTGCAGCTATTTTCAGAGCCAGCTCTGGGCAACTGTAAGTTTTCAGTTCTTCCAAGATAGCATGATTTAAAGAGAGTCATATTCATTGTTCTCCTGGTTTGTGGTCTGGTCCATGAGTAAAAACTAGCACACATTGATGCCTTGGGACTGTGACCAGAGTTCCCACTCCCCTGCAGCTGCATGCTATAGCTGGATAGTGCTACTCCTCAGCCTGGGACTGTGATCCAGAACCACATATACAGACAATGCATCAGAGTAATACTCGCATTGCCATCAATGTATAATCTCCTTATGCCCACTTGTTTGAAACCCTTTATGTTTGTGAGCTTAGAGCTCTGGAAACCATGACTAGGCAATGAGTCAGTTGTTTCCGTGGTCTGTTGCTGTTTTGCCAAGTGTAGCCTTTGTTTGTATGGCATGTGCTGCATTGTGCTCCAATCTCACCTTAGCGAGATTGATCTTTTCTATTAAACTTCTATGCTGTCTTGGGCTAGGAAATTTTTTCACCCTGTGCTTTTGTTGGTTCTGCCATTCCATAACTTTTGAGGCATTAGTTTTTAGAAAGGGAAAGGCAGGGTAATTGGGGTAAAGTGACTTGCCTAAAGTCACACAGCTAGTAAGTTTGTCAAGTTTCTGTGGCCAGATTTGAAATCAGGCCCTCTTGATTCCAGGGCCAGTGGAGGGGAATTTGGATGAGATCAGAAACATGCCATCTTGGATCTGCCCATTTTTGTCATTTCTTGAAACAATGCATAGACCACCAAGCCTGGAGCTAGGAAGACCTGAATTCGAATTTGGCCACAGACTCTTTCTAGCTGTGTGACTGTAGGCAAGTCACCTAACCTCTGTTTGCCTCAGTTTCCATATCAGTAAAATGGGAATAATAATTACACTTAGCTACCAAGATTTTTATGAGGCCCACATGAAATTATCATTGTAAAGTGTTCAGCACAGTGACTACCATGTTATCACAATAGAAATCTCCAAATAAGAGAAGTTGAGGCAAGAAAGTTCTGAGTACAATTCATTTATTAGCAGAGCTAACAATTGCTAAAAAAATGGGATCTGACCTCCTTCAGTTACCAAGGACTGAACTTGACAGTCAAGACTGTTCTTTTATAGCAAACTGATATGATCTTTTATAAGCATTATAGACATTATTGAGGTCAGATTGGCGAGAACTGGGGGAATGAGGATTTCCACATCTTGGGAATTTTATACAGCTTAGAATATCTGATATCAGCACTTCACGAGAGACATTTGATGTTGATCTTAAGTAAGTTTCTCCTAAAAGTGTGAAGTGAATGGTTGGTGACTTATGAGAGGAAACTAAAGTTTCAGACTTAAGAGATTTTATGCCTCTTATTCCAAACTATTACCTTTCTAATTATATTTATATAATATATATATATATACATATATATGTGTGTGTGTATATACACATAATATATATTTCATATTTTGGCACTCTTATTTTATTTATTAAATAACAATATATTTAGAATTTCTTTGAAAATATTGCTACATTGCCTGTAGGAAATCTAGGTAAACTTGTTCTCAAGCTGTATTTTCCTTTTACACTTTTACCTTCCTTGTTGCTAAGGACTTTTTTTTTCTTCATTTTTTGGCTTTCTTTTATATGTTCTCTTTTTTCCTCATTTTTTGGCTTTCTTTTATATGTTCTCTTTCCCCATTAGAACATGAACCACTTGAGGGCAAGAGCTATCTTTTTTTGCCTATATTTGTTTTCCTTTGACTTAGCATAGTGTTGGCACTCAGAAAGTACTTCGTAATTGTTTTCTTATTTCTTTATTCATAGATTTTTATAAACATTTTTTTCAAGTTTGTGTCTTCAGTGTTCCTGACAACACAGCAGTGTTTCATACTGGGATTCTTTTTTATAGTTTTCTCATTCTTCCAGCCTGTCTTCATACTTTATCTTAGAACCAGGCTCTACATACTTCTAGATGGAATATCTGGGCTGATCATATATCCTCTGGGTACCTAGTACTGTTTTATTAGGGATTTTGACGGGTGTGTTTTTCCAGGATCTTAGGGCCAAATATTCAGTGCTATTCAAATTGTCTCATCTAGGATAAAATCTGATTTCTGCCTTTCTGCTGTGCATTCTAAAATTTCCTGAATGATTTTGCATGTCAGAAATATACTTATTCACTTGCCTCAACTAGAATTCCAGTGGACTATAGCTGAATCCATCAAAGGTTCAGACCCACAGAATTGAAAGACTCTCTAGTTTAGGAATCTTGCCCTGGTTGTTAAGTGACAGGCTTCAGATTTGGCTGGAACTGAGATGCAAAGTCAGAGATCCAGTGTGTTTCTGAACATTATCTATACTCAGTATACAAGCTAGAACTTATGACCATTCCTTACCTTGGAAGATCAGCAATTAGATTCAACTTTTCCTCATGAGTAATTTCCAGATATTTATTTCGCTTAGAACTAGGGAGTGATGTTCAAAGCTTTGACATGGAACACATTCCTCTACCCTGATCAAGTTTAGTTTCCGCTATGCTAGATTTTGACTTTTTCTTTCCTTGGTGCAAAATTTCTCCCTACACTTGGATGCTCCACCCATTGATTACTGGCTAGATTTCACCTCTAGTGTCCACAGACTTGTCTGTCTCCCTATGCTGATCTGGGATAGGAAAAAAAATGACTTGTAAATTTTACTTGGATTCTTTATTCAGCATTTGGTCTTGTATGATTTAGCTCTATTTAGAGAATGAGGAAGAGTTTGGCAGCACTTCTTCCTGCTACCCCACCGCCTTGATTCCAATAATAATATTACCACTTGACAATGCTTTGTATTTTAATTTTTTATTGAATTGTTCAGCTTTAGCTCAGTGATAATATGATAGTCATTTGCCCTTGATGCCAACATAGCACAGCAAGATGTGCTGATTAGAGAAATGGTGGGTTCACCTCCAATGGAAGTCTTTAGAAAAGAACTACATGACTATGTTTTGCACATGATGTTGTAGGCAATCCTTATATGGGTTGGGCTGGATGTTCCCTGAGGTCTCTTCTACCTCTCAAATTCTATGAATCTGTAATTTTTACCAGAGAGAGAAGAGAGGACAACATTATAAAAGTACTTACTTCTCTGGAATATTATACTGAAGTGTGACAGGAGCAATGTCCTAATCTCGAACCCCATGTGAGATGGGTTCATTTTTTTCATTAAAAGTATTGACATTACTTAGGACATGGTTGAATCAGGAACTCAGATTGTTAATATCACTACCCAATTATTTGAGTAGAATGCAGACCCAAGGAGCTCCTGATCAACTATTAGATGTTTGGCTGGTGAAATTCAGTGGAAGCTTAACTCAGGAGTTTTCAATGCCTACGTTACTGAATAGCCTTCTCCATTTAAGTAAATCTTTGGTAACTGTTGAATGACTTGAAAGTGCATCATTTTATTCTAACTTAAACTATCTGGCTCTAGTCTGAGATCAGGTCTAGAACTTAGCAGGGAAATTCCTCTATTTTATGGCTTAGAATAATTGATAGCTGAGACATCTTTCAATTCTGACTTTTTTTTCCTTAGTTTGTCACTTTGTACTTTTTACCTCTACTTTGTTTACCAATACTAGACATTGTCTGCTTAGATGCCATGATCATTAAAATTGTAATTCTTGTGTAAATTGAGTGCCATTTTCTGGAAGAGGACTCCATTTGCCACATATAAGTAATGAGAATATTTCCTTGAGATTTCCTTTTTCTCTTTGGATTATAGATTTCAAGCTCTATTCCTTTTCTAATCTCTGAATTCTCCATGATCAATTTGACATGTCATCCACCCATTCTTCCAAAGCTATTTCAAGTTCATTAATAGCAGAATCTAATTTTGTAAGGGGACAAACATCAGAAAAGTGAAGAATGAGATAATAAACAGCAGTACTAGAAGGGAAATTTTCTGGGCTATCTACTCTGTTTTCCAATGAAAAATAATCATTCTTGAGCATCGTGGGGAAAGAAAAATTATGACAAATTAAGCAGATAATTTTTCAAAAAAAAAATTCAAAAACTAAATAGCTAAGGCCACTTTGTGGCCCCAGTGAATGCCATTCTTCCATTGGAGAAAATAACTTGAATTGATATGGTATTTTCTATTTAGCTTCAAAGGCACTGTGTTTAAGTGAGTAGAGGACTACTCTTAACAATGTCTTGAGTTCAAATACTGCCTCTGGTATGGACTGACTGTGATCTTTGACAGGTTACAACTTTCCAGAAACACAAGAAACTCTCTAAGACTGTAGGTTACAGATGAATTTCATATCTACATTGCTGGAAGAAGTTTCTGTATTTAAAATACCCTATAGTGTTGGAATTATAGAGTAAGAAAAAGAGAGAGAAAAAAGGACAAGGCAAGAAATGGAGGAAAAAAGAGAAAAATAGGAAGGAAGGATGAAAAAAGAAAGGGAGTGATGGGAAGAAGAAGAAAGCAGAGAAGAGAGGAAAAGGAAAATATTGCAAGACATATATGTGTGTGTATTTATACATATATATATATAATATGTGTGTATCCATATATATGTCTGTACGTGTGTATATACATATATACATATACATACATATGTATATAAAATTTTAAGTTTAGGGGTAGAAATATATCAACATTGTATCCAAAAAAATTGGTGAGGTTTTTTTTTTTTTTTAGTTATGTCTCTTACTTCCAAATAGAGACCAGAGAAGTTAGGATTCATTGATTTCTTAGGTTTAGTTATAAATTGTGAATACTGGAAATTCATTTTGCTAGTATAATCCAAAATACTTTTTTGACAAAAAGGATTCCTAAGGAGCAAAATCCATTTCTAATAGAAATGTTTTAATAATCTATCAATTAGTGTAAAAATGAAAATAAATTGACACTATATCCTAAAACCCTGCCCCACCTACCCACACACACACACACTCCAAGACCAAAAGGCTTTATGCATGCCTTTGGTGGGAAAGTCTGAATCAGTCATTTAACATCTAAAATGTTTAAGGCTTATTTGAACTAATTATATCTCCTTAACTAAAATGTATTTGATATAACACAAACAACTGACACAAGCCTGGAATTAAATTAAAATCATATTTTTTTAAAAAAAATTATTTATTTTTTAGTTTTCAGCATTCACTTCAATGAAATCTTGGGGTCCACATTTTCTCCCCATCTTTCCCCTCCCCCAACAACAAGACAGCATCCAAATTGATATAGGGTCAACACATACATTCATATTAAATATATTTTCCATATTAGTCATGTTGTACGTAAGAATTAGAACCAATGGGAGAAACAACAAGAAAGAAGAAAGAAAAAAAAAAAGAAGAGAGAGAGAGCAAATGATATGCTTCCCATTTGAAATTCAGATTCCACAGTTCTTTAGTTCTTTTTATGGATGTGTACAGCATTTTCCATCATGAGTCTTGGGGAGTTGTTTTAGATCCTTGCATTGCTAAGAACATATAGCTCTATCATAGGTAGTCATCACACAATGTGGCTGTTACTGTATACAATGTTTTCCTGGTTCTGCTCACTTCACACAGCATCAGTTCATGTAAATCTTTCTAGATTTTTGTGAAGACCATATGCTCATCATTTCTTATAACACAATAGTATCCCATTGTATTCATATGCCATAACTTGTTTACTCGTTCCGCAACTGATGGGGATCCCCTCAATTTCCAATTGTTTTCCAACAGAGAAAGAGCTGTTATATATATTTTTGTACATGAGGATCCTTTTCTCATTTTTTATGATTTCTTTGGGATACAGCCACAGAGGTGGTATTGCTGGGTCAAAGGGTAAGCACATTTTTGTAGCACTTTGGGCATAGTTCCAAATTGCTCTCCAGAATCACTGTATCAGTTCACAATTCCATCAACAATGTAACAGTGTTCCTATTTTCCCACGTCTTCTCCAGCCTTTATCATTTTCATTTTTTGTCATGTTAGCCAATCTGACAGGAGAAATGTGCTACCTAAGAGTTGTTTTGATTTACATTTCTCTAATCAATAGTGATTTAGAGCAATTTTTCATATGACTATAGACAGCTTTAATTTCTTCCTCTGGAAACTGCCTGTTCATGCCCTTTGAACATTTCTCAATTGGGGAATGATTGTATGAATATAAATTTGACTCATTTCCCTGTATATTTTAGAGATGAGTCCTTTATCAGAGAAACTGGTTGTAAAAATTCTTTCCCAATTTTCTGCTTCCCTCCTAATCTTGCATGTATTGGCTCTGTTTGTACAAAAACTTTTCAATTTAATATAATCAAAAGTATCCATTTTGCATTTTGTGAAGCTCCCAATCTCTCGTTTCATCATAAATTTTTCCCTTCTCCATAAATCTGACAGGTAAACTATCCCTTGCTATCTCAAATTGCTTACAGTATCAGACTTTATATCTAAATTGTGAACCCATTTTGACTTTATTTTTGTATGTGGTATGAGATATTGGTCTATGTTCAGGTTTTGAATTGCTATTTTCCAGTTTTCCTGGCAGTTTTTGGGAAATAGTGAATTCTTATCCAAAAAGCTGGAATCTTTGGATTTATCAGAGTCAATTACTGTAATCATTGACTACTGCACCTTGTGTACTTAACCTATTCCACTGATCTACCACTCTATTTCTCAGCCAGTAGCAAATAATTTTGATGATTGCTCCTTTACAACACAATGTAATATCTGGTATGACTAGGCCACCTTCCCTAGCATTTCTTTTCATTTATCCCCTTGGTATTCTGTAACTTTTGTTCTTACAGATGAATTTTCTCATTTTTTTCTGGCTCTACAGAATAATTTTGGCAGTTTGATTGGTATGGCACTAAATAAGTAAATTAATTCAGTTAAAATTCTCATTTTTATTACATTAGGCTCTGCCTAACCATGAGCAACAGTAATATTAAGTTGGGACTTTTTTATTGTTTTCCCTTTTATCACTTATTTAATCAAGTGTCCTTGGAGAGTTTGCCTTTTGTCATTGATTAAATTAGGAGTCCTTGATGACCTTCTTGTCTCAAAGGAAAGCCTAATTTACATGGGTTTGAGTGACATGTTTGTGACATCAGAAGTTTTAGACCATGTGGGTTTAAGTCGCATTTTTGTGATGCTTTTAGGTAACGTGGGTGAGTCTCATGTGTGACTCACCTTTGACCCTGAACAAGATATAGCAACCCAGAGGTTGGCATTCTCCATTTGGGCTCCGAGCCACTGGAGGAGTGGTGCATGACTCTGGGCTAGCCACTGTTAAGAGCTTGTTTCCACAATCTGGCTAGCAGCTTCTGTGGGAATGTAAGATCTACCCACAGCCAACACCCAGAAAGCTGCCGTGCACGCTGCAAAAACAGGTTCTTTTGATCTGCTTAACTAAGGAAAGCAGGGGGAAGGGGTTGACATGCTTACTTTAATTCAGCACACAAATACAATTCACTTAGTTCAGGGGAAAAAGACCGGCACACTGAACTTCAGAGCAAAATACAAACAAAATGTAAACATCAACAGACAGACCTTGTCTGATTCAAATCCCAGTACGTAGTTAACCAGAGTTCAACAAAGTCTCAGCATCTGGGTTTACAAGCTGGAGGACTCCTTAGCTACAACTGCCCAGAGTCTCCTCATCAACACCATTTCCAGAGCCCTGCACAAATGGCTCTGTCCTTCCTTCTTATAGGGCTTCAGACATCATCAAATGTCATCTGAATGACCTGAATTTAGGCTGCTATGATAGGTTCTTGAGTTAGCCCCTCCCCTTAGGACCCTGGGAGGTTCATATCCACATAGGTTAGGTTAACAGCTAATAGGGCATGGCTCTGGAGTTAGCACCCCTCCTTAGCCAGCCCCACCTTGGGCCCCATCGCAGCCACCAATCCACACCAACATAGGTTCCACACCTAATGTGGTTTGGGCCTGGGGCTTAGCATTACTCAAAGCAAACAAAAGCCAAACTCTTCAAGGGCACTAAGTGCTAAGGAGCCCATTTTGCTTACTAATACAGAGCTCCCTGGCTTGTGAATTCAGATGTTGATGGTTTCTTGGTAACTATGAATTGTGATCTGGTATTGTGTGTGGTTGTAACTTGTTTGTATTTTTTCTGAAGTTCAGATTGCTGGCAGAACTTCCTGAACTAAGTGA
>JAQQSZ010009321.1:0-12805 GCA_028646595.1 Phalanger gymnotis
TATCAATCAATTAGGTCCTTTAACTTCCCCAAACCATCCTCCTGGCTTATGTTTTGGCCATTTGTCTTTGCACCTTGTGTGACACAGAAGAGGAATATCAAATTAATGATACTTTTACTTTTAGTAGCTCTTGTGAGACAAGATAGGTTGAAACTTAAGGCAAAACTGAGGTTTCTGGTTTATCTGTGAGTATAAAATATCTATGCTATCTCATTCCTACATCATCGCACATGACTGAAAGTTAACCGTTTCAGGGTCACAGGTTATCAGGCCATTAGGTGACCTGTAGGTTTCTCTCTATCGTTGTCATTCAGTCGATCAGTTGGATCTGACTCTTCCTGATTCCATTGACCATTGCATACCAATACTGACCATAGGGTTTTCTTGGCAAAGATAATGGAGTGGTTTGCCATCCACTTTTTCAGTGGATTAAGGCAAACAGAGGTTAAGTGATTTGTCCAGGGTCACATAATAAGTAAGTGTCTGAGCTCATATTTGAACTCAGTTCTTCCTGCCTCCAGGCCCAGCACACTATCCACTGAGCCACCTAGCTGCTTGTTGGGTTCTCTTTATTACTCTTCATTAATCAGATCTCCCCTTCTCAAGATTCAAAGCTGTGTTAATTTTTCAAGCAAGGAGGGCAGTACTTTCACATCTATACAATATTTTCCAATATTACTGGTCAGCAATATACTACTTTGATCAACATAGCCTCCAAAGCAAGTGCTGGACTTTTTGCCCCTGAAAGAATGGTTTGTTGCCTTGGAAAAACCAATGTTAACACAGAACTATAGTTTTGTTGAATCAAATTTTCCTATTTGAAGGCTGATAAGAATCTTCTGTAATTACTTGGTCAAATGTATGCAGCTTGGGGCAGCAAGGTGGCACAGAGAATAGAGCACAGGCCCTGGAGTCAGGAGGACCTGAGTTCAAATTCGGCCTCAGACACTTGACACACTGACTAGTTGTGTCAATTGCCCTACCTTCCCCCTTCAAAAAAATGTATGCGGCTTTATCTTTCATTCATGTGTAGTATTTTAGGAAAGGTGACTTTATGGATGAATATTGGGATGGGAGTTCTTGGAATATTCCTTAATTTAGAAATGGTTACCAGTTGAGGATTTGCCATATTGGATTTTTGCATTAGGAAGATTTTACTGGGCTTCTAATTATTTTACTAAAATTTTTAACAACTGAGAATAATGAAATTGGCCTCCATATTCAACTTTTAATGCGGACCTTTTAAAGTATTTCTGGAAATGCTACAGGCACTTTATGAGATGTGAACTATTCCAATTTCCCAATGTAAAATTTATAATGTTACTATAAAAGTTCTTAGGACCTTTAAGAAAAAAGTCATCATTTAAAAAAATAAATTCACAACTCTGAAAAATTATTGAACTAAGGAAATTCATCATTATTAAGGGACATTTCCCCCCTCTCCCCATGAGTAAATATATACAGTTGAGTCAAAACTGTTAATGGCTGAGATTCCAGTAATTCATAAGCCTTACATTTACTCTTGCTCTGACAGCTATTATTTGATTTCTCCCTTCTAGAGGTAGAAAGGTGACACTGTGAATAGAGCACTGGACCTAGAGTTAGGAAGATCTGAGTTCAAATCTGTTCTCAGACACTTACTAGTTGTACGATCTTGGGCAGGTAATTTAACCTTTGCCTGTCTTCATTTCCTCAACTATAAAACAAAAGCAATAATAAGCACCTACCTCCCAGGGTTATTATGAGGATCAAATGAAATAATATTTATAAAGCTCTTAGTACAATGCCTGTCACACAGTAAGAGCTTAATTAATGCTTGCTTGTTTGTTTCATTATAAATGAGCAACACCTCCAGTAAAATTCTACCATGGCACATAGTGTTACAAAGATTATGCATCTGGTATAACGGAACACTCCAACTGGCCAACATTCCAATTGACCCTTGCCTTGGTAAAGAACCAGTGGGAATGCTTCCCCAGGGTATTCTGGCAGATCTGGCTAATGTTCTGAAGCCTCAACCTGGAATAGAAGAGATCCTGGGTTCCCAAAGCCTATGTCAACTGAGCACAAGGCATGGTCCAACTGAACAGAAATGGTTTTGAACATAGTGCTGGCAAAGCACATGGACCATAGGCCTTTCACAAAATGACCAGTCTAGCAATGTACTTAGAGTTCATCACTACAAAGTTCACCATTGGTGAATGTCTTTTTTTATCCCAGTAAATCATGGAGTTGTGATTGATGTCCAAGGAAGCAGTACAAGCCCTGATGAAATCACCTGGCCTTGAAATGATGGATTCTTCTTCTCTCGTTCATCCTCTGTTTCAAATAGGACAAATGGCATCATGGGATGGTGTCTTAACTTGTACATGAATTGGATTTAAATGAGGTCGAGTTACACAAAGTCCTTAGCTTCATTCTTTCTTCTAAGTCATTGAAGTCATCCAATGGCAAGACAAAAGTCAGGATGACTGGTGATAGCCTGGGATCCAGCAGATGACTCTGATGCCTCCGATGTCTGACCAAACTCTAAGCATTCCACAGTGCCTGCTTTCACCACCCTTATGGCCATCGGAACAAATTGTTCTCATCCACCCATTCCACTGTGGGAAGTCTTCACACTCTTGAGGTAGATATCTCCATATGTCACCAATAGATTTGAGGCCCATTGGTTACCCTCAACCAATCTGCCAAGATGCTTTTACCTGGGTGTGGCTCCTGCTACATATGGTGTAGCTTAGATAGTACCCAGGACTTTGATTGCTGTCTCTGTCTGTGCTGACAGATTGTTTCAGTCGTTTCACTGAAGGTGAGAGGAAGGGTGTTTTGGATTAGACCTGACTTAGGCCAGTCTCCTGGCAATTTTGGTTCAATATTGGAGCAAAATGAGACTCTCAGAGATGATTCAACATTTAACAGAAGGCTATTTACTTTGCCATAGCAAGAGAAGGATATTCAACAAAGATATGCATTGAGTAGCCCCCAAATTGATTCTGCAGAGCAAAGTTAAAGTTCTGTTGCCTGAGTTGCTTATTGAGGTCTGTCAGCTTACTTCCTCTACACACACACACACACACACACACACACACACACATGCATGCACGCACCTCATTCCAGAACAGGTCTTGAGAAAGTGTGATTGTATTAAGGAAGCAGATTTCATGAATTGGACTGGACCTTCTGGTGACTCTTGAAAATGGGAATTAACCCCAATGGCTCTCAGAGATTATAGAATATAGCATGTAGAAGACGTGATTTTGCTTCCTGTCATAGGGGACAGTGATATTTAGAGATTCTAACAGTAAAAGATAATTAATATACATTCAAACTAGGCAGGAAATAAGAAAGATAATTTTTTTGCTTTCTGTTTTATCTTTCCTTACATTTCCTAGCAAAGAGAGGAGCTTCTAGATTCTTCTTTCTTCTTCTTCTTCTTCTTCTTCTTCTTCTTCTTCTTCTTCTTCTTTTCCTTCTTCTTCTTCTGGTTGTTCTTCTTTTCCTCCTCCTCCTTCTCTTCCTTCTCTTTCCCTTCCTCCTCCTCCTTCCTTTCTCTGGATCTGTCCTCTAGTTTCACGTCAAAAGTCAAGAGTCTCTTCCTGGAATCATTGCTATCATTTCTTTTTTATTTTCTTTTTTCTTTTCAGAAAATCTCTCTTTCAGGAATATTGTCCCTTTCTGGTAAAGCACCAGAAACTCACAGAAGTGCTCTCCACCTCTCTCCCAACTCCCTGCCCCACCCCAACTTCCCACCATTTTGAAACTGCTATAAGTAGCCCCACATTAAATAAACAAACCCAGTAAGATCACAAGAAAGGTAGTCTAATTTTGTTCTACTTGCAGGAATATATGTGCGTCCCTGTCTTCGGAGTTAATTTTAAGACTTATAATCTCAATTCATATAATTTATTTCTGATGAGTTACATGTTTGTATTGAGTTAAACATTTCAAAGTTGTACCTGTTTTATTGAGAGTTGTTAAATCCCCTATGACATCTTAGCCACTCTTTAGATGATGTCTAGAATTTTTGGAGTTCTCTAGTTCTCAAATCCCTGCCCAGAGCAGCCTGGGGTCCTACTGCTAGCATCATCGGTGAATTGAACCCATGTCTTCTGTTTCTAAGATGAGTGCTTTCCCCATTATCCCACATCAGCACTGCAATAATTGAAAAACATGGTTTGAAACTTAAATTCTATTTTCATAGTATTGGAAAACAACTGACAGATAAATCTAGTCTGTCCTTTACAGTTAGAATGTTCTTTGTATAAAATACAGGAAACAGTCCTGGAACAGGAGCCACAAGTCTTGAGTTTTAGTCCTAGCTTTGCCACTAACATGCTATGTAATCTTGGGTAGGTGGTTTAATCTCCATGAGCCTTAGTTTCCTCATCTGTAAAATAAGGCTGACTGGAAAGATGATTTGTAAAGTCTCTTCTAGCTTTCAGATTCTATGAATCAGCTAATACACTTCATCATCACTTAACATATTTTCTGTGTTGTCATAACACAGTCCTTACATTCTTTCTACTTGAGTGATTCATGATTTTATTATTACATTTCCTCTACTGATGCAGATCGTATTTTCTCCAAGCCTTATCATCATTTGTGATTCTTGTCTGTTTTCTCATTGGTTCTCAATACAGATAGAGGATCTACCCAATATACTGGAGGCCTTTCTCTTGTTCTTTTAGGAATGAATTATCTGGGACTACTATCTGCAATCTCTCATTCTCATTTCATGATATGCACACTATTGTTTTCAGTCCTAAATATCTTCAGTAATGTCTCCTTGTGCACTGTTAATATGTAACCTAATTTTGCTCACCATGAATTTTCCTATTGCCCTTTGGGTCATTTGTAATTTTGTCTCTTAGGATTTACAAATGTTTTACAGACCTATGTTGCCCTTGTTTCCAGTGTACCTCTGCTTAGCAAATAAATCAAGTGCATGCTGACCCAGGAAGTTCTTAAGCTCCTTTGGTCTCATCTTGATGGCAATTGGTTTGCATCAGATAAAATTTGTATGAGATTAGGCTTAATATGCTTTCTCACAAATTTTCCAATTGGATATTTTTCTTTTGCTGTCAATAACTAATTTAAATAGGTAATGTTGGAATAATTTTAATTGTATGACACCTTTTTTTCTAATTTTTATTTATTTGGTTCAGGAATAACATATATTAGTTTGGTTTTCATCATTAAAATATAATCAATTTCATCTCTATGATGTTATTTGATAATTTCCATGTCTGATGAGTTCTGGTTATTTTTGCAAAGTAAATATCAATGAAGGTTGGAGTAGATAGACTCTAATATCTCACCTTGTTCTACATTTATGACTTAATGTTCCAGTGAGGTTTCAATGTACTCCAGAGGTGTCAACTTTGTAGCTAGGGCCTCAGGCAGCCTTCAGAACACCCAAGTGAGGCAGAACTAGATTAAAATGTAATTGGAAATTGTTTAACTGAAAAATAAAAAGGCAAAATAAAACAGATAATGTTAATTTGTGGTTTTCTAAGTAAATATGCAACCAGCAGTGTTCTTTTCTATTTGACTTTGAAACCACTGGTGTAGTCAATCTTTGGTCTCTTTCATTCCTTACTTCTGAACCATGTTTTCCAAACATGTTTTTTTATTGTTCTTATCTATTTCTACCTTTCCTTTGAAATCAATGAGAGTTCAAAGTATATGTTGATTTAACATGGATGGCTTTGTTTGGTTCTTTATAGAATTTCTCCCTCTTCATTTCCTGCAACAGATGTTGGCATTTTCATGGCATTTTTTTTTGCAAAAACTTATTAGAGCACTGTAATATGAGATGACCAAATGTCATATGGATTTGTATTTCTTCTTGCCTTTGGATGCATGAGGAAAGCATTTCAGCTGACTTTATTTGCCTCTCCAATAGAACCTGTGAGTTGCAACTTCTTTGGGTCTTTTAGTTTCATTTTTACTGAAAATAGGAAAACTGATATGATTCATTTCCTACGTCAATACGTAGATTTTTTGGCCATTGGATAAAAATATCATATTTAAAATACCAACATCTGAATTAATCTTAAGGATTCATCTAAAGACTATGTGGTTTCACATCTTCTCCTTCATTTTCCCAACAATATCCTTGTTTCTTGTTTTACTACAGAAAGAGAATGGGGGGGCATTTAATCTTTTTCTCTGTTTTATGGGTTATCGTGGACAAAGTATCTGTTACCAAGTGGACGGTCTTCTGATGCTGCACTCTGGACTAAGCAAAAGTGATCCTTAGAAAGTAGACTTGATATGTTGCCAGGACTGCGTTCAAAGACTTTTCAGTGAGGCAGTTAAAACCTACCAAAGCTTGTAGTATACTAGCAAAGTCTCCAAGAACTCAGGGCTCCCTTCAGAAAATGATGAGACAATAGGAAAAAATTTGGTTGTTATAATGCATTTCTTCTGAGATCCATGATTCATATACACACAGCATAATCCAGAAAAAAAAATTGGTGCTAAAGAGATAGGGTTTTCTGCTCAGGAAAATTGAAAGTTAGGTTTAGATAAACCTCTTACACCATATTCCTTAATAATCTCTCTCTCTCTCTTTCTCTCTCTCTCTGTCTCTCTCTCTCTCTCTCTCTCTCTCTCTCTCTCTTTCTCTCTCTCTCTTTCTCTCTCTTTCTCTCTCTCTCTGTCTCTCTCTTTCTCTCTCTCTCTCTCTTTCTCTCTCTCTTTCTTTCCACATAGGTATATGGTTTGAATTTTAAAGATGACACTATTGAAAAAAAATCCCTAAATAGGAACTAACTCAAGTGCCCTTTAAAACTCTATTTAGGGAGATGATTTTTAGCCAAACATGGGGTAGATGATATCATAAAAGATAAAATAGATAATTTCAATTCATATGAATTGAAAGGCTTTTGTACTAAAGAAAAAATCAATGTAACTAGTTTGAGAAGAAAAATTTTTCATTGGGAAAAATTGCTGCATTGAACATTTCTGACAAGGACCCGATATCCAAGAATATATAAGCAATTAACATATTTTTATACTAAAAACCACTCTTCAATATGATATGAACAAATGCTCCTGAAGGAATTAAAAACTATTAACCACTTGAAAGATTGCTTCAGATCACTAATAATAAAGGAATTGCAAATCAAAGCAACCCTGAGTTTTTCCCTCTCTCCCTCAGGAAATTAGCAAAGATGACAAAAGATGGGAATAGTCAGTGTTGAAGGGTTTGTGGAATGACAGACACACACAATAAAACACGGTTGGCAGGGATAAGAATTGATCCAACCATACAGGAAAGGTATTTGAAATTATGTTTTTTTAAATGACTAAATGAGGATCAAATGAGGTAATTTTAAAGGTCATAGCACACAGTATCTGGTACATAGCAAGCTTTATGTAAATATTATTATTATTATTATTATTTCCATGTCCTTTTATCCAAGGATCCCACTGCTCAAGTATAACCCTGAATAAGATAAAAGTCAAAAAAAGGGTCTAATATTCATCAACATATTCATAGCAGGGTTTTTTTGAGATAGCAAAGAAGTGGAAATAGATATTCATCAATTGGAAAATAGTTAAACAAATTGTGGTATGTTGATAAAAGAAATCAGGAATAAAGAAAAAATCTGAGAGAAGCATGGGGATACGTATATAAAAGGATGCAGAATGAAGTAAGCATGACCAGGAAAACAATATACAGAATGATTACAAAAATGTAAATAGAAAAACCATCACAAAAAGAAGCTAAGCACTATATAACCATGATGATGAAGCTTGATCCTATAGATTGGATTAGATAAAGTACCTCCCTCCTTTCTTTGGAGATGTGGGAAACTGGATGTTGAGCATTGTCTATACTCTCAGATTTTTGTTGATGTGTTGGCTGGTTTTCCTGACCTGCTTTTTTTCCTCTTTCTTTTTTATTCTTACTATGCAGAATAGCAATTTGGGTGTAGTGAGAGAGGGATAAACTTGGAAATAAAGGTAATATAGAAACAAAAGATATAAATACAAAGAAATTTGGAAAGTCAGACAAGTTTTGTGCCTGTTTATATATACTGGCATAATATGCCTTTTAAACTAAACAGTAACAAATTCTATTCTTAAAAGAGAGAAGTAATGTTTGAAGTTGGAAATATCACATTATTAGATTTTTAGCCAATGGCTCATAAGTGAAGCTTATGATTTTCAGTCTGGAATCAATTCTTAAGTCACAATTCATTTGTATATAAAATTTATAATGGGAGAAGAGAGAAGTTTGATAAAAATTTACTCCTTGAGTTCAAATTTATTTTTCTTTCTCTATCTCCATCATGATATAAACATGATAGTCCTCAATTCAAAGTAGATAATTAAGGATTTTCTAACCTAGATGTGTGTTTATTCCTTGTAATGTGAAAGGTACTGGCAGACTTTGAACACTCACACAGAAAACTTCAGTTTCCAGACACAAAAAGGGTGATGACACTTCAAGGCAATTCAACATTTAAGACATGTCTGGATGCATTATTTGGAAAATTGTGTACTGTGGAAGCAATCAGATTTTAGCATTGGTCTGGTGGAACCCATTTGTCAAGACCTAACTTTTAAGAAAAGAGACTAGAGATTGGATGGATTTTTTCTTTCAGGAAAGTTCCCAAAGGTATTTTATGTGTTGTATTTTTCAATATTACACTAGCATTTGTGATGCTGCCATATTGGTTCAACTATTTTTTTCCATATCAGATTCCTCATGTATAAAATAAGAAATATAATCCTCATTTTCCCCATTTCATAGACTTCAGAGAAGCACACAAAGAACCTTAGAGTTAGAAGGTTAGAGACCATCTAATATAAACCACACTTGAATAGAAATCTTTACTTTAAGATTTTCAGTAAGTGGCCAAGTTTTTGAATAAGATCAATGAAGAGGAAACTGCTACCTCCCAAGGCATTCCATTCCATTTATGCATATCTCTAATTAGAATAATTTTTCCCTCTTTACATTGAACTGAAATTCGCCTCTTTTCAGCTTTAACTCATTGCTCTTAGTTCTGAATTCTGGGGATAAGCAGAGTAAGTCTAATCATACTTGCACATATCATGTCTTCAAATACTTGAAGACTCCTATTGTTCTAGTTCTCCTATCCATAAAGTCTTTTATTTTATAAGATAATGATCTCTGCCTCCCTCAGTGTATATGTTCTTGCATGACATGGTCTCCAGTTCTCGATTGCGTTTCTCAGGACATACTCCAACTCATCATTGTCCTTCTTAAAATTTGGTAACATCACAATACACGTGTGTAGTAGCAATTTAGAGTTGAAGATCTTTCCCACCCATTAATAGGCCATGTGACCTGCTTATGTCACAGGAAGCCTAAGTTGCATGTGGTGGGAGGAGCTTCCTGACAGGAAAAGGAAGTTATGACAGGAAATGCAGAGAGAGAGAGAGAGAGAGAGAGAGAGAGAGAGAGAGAGAGAGAGAGAGATAGGGAGAGAATGAGAGTTCTGGCTGCTAATAGCTGCTAATGGTTACCCTCGTTATTGTTAGAACTGAACAGGCTGACTTAGCTGTACTGTGAGTTTGTCTTTGGGAAGACTCCAGCAGGGGGTTGGAGAGGTTTTGGGATGGTGATGCTCCATGTTGTGATATTGTGTTTTGGGTTCCTTGCTGTTATGATGAAGTGAGCTCACTGGCTTTGGGAGCAGAACACTTGGTTATGGGATGTGGCTTTCTGGCATCTGAATAAATGGTTTACTTCTTCTACCTTCTATGTTGCAATACAAAACTACACAGACATTTTGACAATTATCATCTATATTGTTATTATTGCCTTACTGTTACAATGTGTACTTCAGACTACAAGACAGGGTAAGAAAAGGATTATCATTCTTTTTTTTCCATGACCACCGCCCCCCTCCACCCTGCCCCTTCTACCTCCAACTGCCACATAACTTGTCCTGGACTAATGTAACCTAGGATAGTATCAAATTTTTGTTGCCATGTCATACCATTAACTCATTTTAAATTGGCAATATGCTTAAACCCAATGATCTTCATCACACAAATTATGGTTTTACTTTCGTTCTCCCATCCTGTATTCCTAGGGGTGATTTTTTATTCTTTGATTATACTATTTTATTTTAACTTTTATTTTATTATTACATTTTTATCTATTAACTTCATCTTTAAAAATGAACTCTTCATTTTAACCTCTAAAGGTCTTTGGGATCCATATCATGACATAGAGAGTTAGCAGTCTCTCTTAATTTTGTGTCATCTGCAAATCAAAGAAATGTATTGTCTGTTTTCATACAAGAAGATGAAAAAATGTTAATTAACATGAAGCCAAAAGAAGATCCCAAGAGCGTGGGACTAGAATCCTCCCTCAATATTTACACTGAATAATTAATGACTACCCAATGACTTAATCAGGTATGCAGCCACCCAATTGTTTTATCATCAAACTCATAGCTCTCCATTTTGTCCACAGGTGATGTCATGATATGTATGGCATTTCAAGCATAGTCACCTTGTCAAAAAAGGAAGTGAAGCTCTAGTTATCTGTTATTAATCAAACTAGACTTCCTGTTCCCTGACTGTTCACAAACTGTCTCTTTAATAGTGTGTTCTAGCATTTTGCTGTGAAATAAAATAAGCACATTGGCCAATAGTTAGCATACTCCCTTACTTTTTGCAAAACAGGAACAACACTGCCCCTTCTCCAACACGGCAGCACTTTTCCCATTCACTGCAAAGACTGGTGACAATTGCTCAGAAATGACAAATGGCCACAAGTACTTCTAGTGCCCTGGTATATAATTTGTTGAGATGGAGTAATGTGAACTAATGAAGGACAACTAGGTGATGTTTTAACATTTCTTCTCCTTTCTTGGGCTCCAGCTTCACATGAGCCTTATTTCATCCTATTCTGAGTATCATTCTTCTTGGCTGAGAAGACAATTGAGTCATTTTCCCTTCCATCTGTTATCTGCTCTCATGATCCCATCTTCTGAAAGTATTGGTTCCATCCCTTCTTTGATCTTCCTCTTGCTCCCTGCATGGCTTTAAAAAAAACTACCCCTTTTGTCCAAGATCAATCACACTGACTCATGCTAATCTTTTTAGTTTTCTCCTTCCCAGTTCTTATGAGGAAAACGTATTGTAAGTCTTCAAGTCAGTCAATCAGAAAGTATTTATTAAGTAACTACTTTGTGCCAGGCACTGTGCAAAATTCTGAGGATACAACAAAAAGCCTAAAACAGTTTCTACTCTCAAAGCTCACAGCATAATTGAAATCCTATGTAAATGCCCACCATTATATAACAGCGCCTCTCTTAACTGTCTCATCATACAGCAATATAACTTCATTTAAATGCGTCCGTGTCTTTTGTAGTCATATACTAGTTAAGACAAAAACAAAGTGTCCCATTTATCTCCTGCAGCTACATGTTGACATACAGGTCTGCTACATATATAAGATATGCATCAATTATGTTCTCCAGTCCTCAATTGAATTAATTCCTTCTAGCAACAATCTCATCTCTTCAGTAATTGTTATGTTTTAGATGCTGTGTTGAGTTACTGACAGACTTTGGCTTTTTCTCTTACCTAGCCCATCTGTCAAGTGGGGGCAATACATGACCTGCTTTTATGCAGGTATTGTTACTAGATTTGTCTTTAAACTATAGATCTACACCGCTGAACCATGCCATGGAACCTTCTCTGCCATGAATCCCTCCATTTGTATCTTAATAAATCTTAAAAATCATTCCTAGGATGTTAAAGCTTAGAACAAACATTAGGAGATTATCTTACTTCACCTCATTTTATGGATGAAAAAATTGAAACTCAGAGACTTTTGATTTGCCCAAAGTTATCATCCAGTTAATAGAGGTAGTACAGTGTAGTAGGTAGAGGGCTAAGCTTGATAGGAAAATGGGTCCAAATTATGACTCTAACACTTACTAACCAAGCCATCCACTTATAGATGTCTCAGGAATTCTCTAGAATTTATTTGCTAAGTCATAAATTGGGATCTACTTTGGAGGAAAGAGATCCTACACCTGCATTCACAAAACTAGTTTATGGCAGTGCTAGGATTAGATTTCAGGTCTTCTGATACCAAATCAGTGATCCTTTCTATTATGTAATATTGATTACTTTTCTTGAGTTAGTTTTCCTCTTCTGGAGATATTATTCCTCCTGGGATTCTCTATGTCTCTAACATCTTCTAGAATTTTACAAGGACATCAAATTCTAGATACTACTCTTCCACTGAACTTGGTGTCACCTGCAAATACACAAATCCTTGCCAACATAGTGATGCCATTTGAATTTAACTCCATTTGCAGAGCTCCTATAGTCAATTCCATACCATATCGAGGCATAAAAATGGAACCTTAGTAGGCTTAAAGTCTCTTAAATAAAAAAACACAGAGTTCTATTCTTTTTCATTTCAAAACCTCTTTCTCTCTCTGAATCAAAGGATGGTCTTGGTGGCTTGGAAAAAGTTGCATTAGCGGATTGAAGTAATCAATAGAGTTGCTTCCTTAAGGAGCACAGAGGAGTTCACATTGCAGACAATCTTCCCTTAGCATTTTTCAAAAGATATGCTTTTGAAACAAAGGGTGAAAAAAAATGTTGAAAGAAAGATTTCAGTAAGAGGGCCTTCCATGTAGAATTGTTTCTTTTGCCCTGCCCCCCACAAAAGAAACACTCCCAACTTTTTTTTAGACCTCTAGAGAGTCTGAATGTTTTTTTTAAATAAATTTTTATTTTTTTTATTTTTGGTACATATACTTCCCAGAGCTGTTATTTGGAAGCTACAATG
>JAQQSZ010009322.1:0-12805 GCA_028646595.1 Phalanger gymnotis
TTGTCCCCAGCAGCTTTTCCCACTAACCTTCTCTGTTGTCTTTGGTGTTTGTGGATTGAGAAGTCTAGTAACTGCCACAACTCACTGATTCAGGGTGCCTGTTTTGCCTGGGTCCTGGTCTGGTTGGTCCGCACTGCCCACACTGGGCTTTCTCTGCTCTGCTCTGCTCCCAGCTCCATGCCTGATAGACCTTACCCAGAGACCATCCAGGCTGTCCTGGGCTAGAGCCCTGCTTCCCGCTGCTGTTGTGTGGGTTCTGCAGTTCTAGAATTGGTTCAGAGCCATTTTTATAGGTTTTTGCAGGGACTTGGCGGGGATCTCATGCTAGTCCCTGCTTTCCAGCCACCATCTTGGCTCCGCCTCCCTCTACAGTAACTTTAAATGGAATTTCTCTTTTTATCTCTTGCTTTTGAGCTTTGTTAGTAATATACAGAAGTTCTGAGGATTTATGTGGATTTATTTTGTATCCTGAAACTTTGCTAAAGTTCTTTATTATTTCAAGTAGTTTTTCACTTGATTCTCTAAGATTCTCTAAGTAAATCATCATATCATCTGCAAAAGGTGATAATTTAGTTTCTTCTTTACTTGTTCTAATTCCTTCAATTTCTTTTTCTTCTCTTAATGCTAAAGCTAGTACCAAATTGAATAGTAAGTAACAAAATGAAACAATCATATGGTTTCTGCTAGTTTTGTTATTGATATGATCAATTATGCTGATAGTTTTCCTAAAACTGAACAAGCTTGGCATTCCTGGAATAAATCCTGGAATAAATCCTACCTGGTCATAGTGTAATATTCTCCTGAGAAGTTGCTGCAATCGTTTTTTTTTAATAATTTATTAAAAATTTTTCATCAATATTCACTATGGAAATTAGTGAATAATTTTCTTTCTCTTTATTGACTCTTCCTAGTTTAGGTAATACTACCATATTTGTGCCCTAAAAAGAATTTGGTAGAACTCCTTCTTCACCTCTTTTCCCAAATAATCTATAAAGTATGGGAATTAATTGTTCTTTCAATGTTTGTTAGAAGTCACATGTAAAACTATCTGGCACTGGAGATTTTTTCCCCTATGGAGGGCTTGCTCAATTTCTTTTTCTGAGATGGGGTAATTTAGGTAACTTACATCCTCTTGTGTTAACCTGGATAATTTGTATTTTTGTAAATATTCAGCCCTTTTCCTAAATTTATCAAATTGATGGGGATACAATTGGGCAAAATCATTCTTAATTATCGTTTCAATTTCATCTTCATTGGAGGTGAATACATGATTTTCACTTTTGATACTGGTAATTTGGTTTTCTTTTTTAATGAGATTGACCAAGGGTTTATCAATTTTATTGGTTTTATCATAAAACCTGTTTTTAGCTTTATTTATTAGTTCAATAGCTTTCTTGATTTCAATTTTATTAATCTCTCCTTTGATTTTCAGTATTTCTAATTTGGTATCTAATTGGGGATTTTCAATTTTTTCTTTTTGTACCTTTTTCCGTTGCATGCCTATTTCATTGTTTTCTCTATTTTATTCACGTAAGCATTTAGAGATATAAAACTTCCCCTAAGAACTGCTTTTGCTGCATTCCATAAGTTTTGGTATGTTGTCTCATTATTGTCCTTTTCTTGAATGAAGTTATTAATTATTTCTATTATTTGTTCTTGGTCCACTCATTTTTAGAATTAGATTATTTAGTTTCCAATTAATTTTTAGTTGTTTTCCATGGTTCTTTCTTACAAACATTTTTTTTTATCATGATCCGAAAAAGATGTGCTTTGACTACTTCTGTCTTTCTACACTAGATTGTGAGGTTTTTATGCCCTAGTACATGGTCGATGTTTGAGTATGTGCCATGTACCACTGAGAAAAAAAAAAAAGTATATTCCTTTTTATCCCCATTCAGTTTTTTTTTTCCAGAGGTCTATCATATCTGCCTTTTTCTAGAACTCTATTTGCCTCCTTAACTTCTTTCCTGTTTATTTTGAGGTTAGATTTATCAAGTTCAGAGAGGGGAAGGTTCAGGTCTCCCATTATTATAGTTTTGCTGTCTATTTCTTCTTGCAACTACTTTAACCTCTCCTCTTAAAAAATTTCATGCTATACCACTTGATCCATATATGTTAAATAATGATATTGCTTCATTGTTTATGGTGCCTTTTATCAGGATATAGTGTCCTTCCTCATCTCTATCTGTTCTTTTGCTTTGTCTGAGATTAGGATTGCTATCCCTGCTTTTTTTTTTTACATTAGCTGAAGCACAATATGTTCTACTCCATCCTTTTACGTTAAACCTGTGTCTATCCCCCTGTTTCAAATGTGTTCATTGTAAACAGCATATTGTAGGATTATCACTTTGATCCATTCTGCTATATGCTTCCTTTTATGGAAGAGTTCATCACATTCACATTCACAGTTTTTATTACTGTGTCTTTTTCTACATTGTGTTTCCCCCTCCCCCCGTTTATGTTTTTATTTCTCCCTTCTCCCTTCCAATCCGCAAGAGTTTTACTTTTGAGCACCACCTTCCTCAATTTACACTCCCTCTTGATTCGCTTATCTTACCCTTTTAGCCTTGATACTTCTTCCCTCCCTTCTGACCACCCCCCCTTTTCTTTCCCCTTTCCCCTCCTACTTCCTGTAGGAGAAGTTTGATGTCTATACTTATCAGAGTATGTTATTCTCTTCTTGAACAAAATCAGATGAGAGTAAAGCTTATATACTACTCTTCTCCTTCCCTTATTTCCCTCTACTATAGTAGGTTTTTGTGCCTCTTTATGTGATGTAATTTACCCTTTTCTACTACCTCCTTACCTCTTTTCCAAGAACCTTCCTTTTACATCTCTTGGTTATGTTTTTTATCATTATATTAGGTATTTTATACTGACAACCACAGTCTATGTGTATGCCTTTCAATTGTCATAATTACTGTATTATTCTCAAGATTGACATGTATGTAACATATATAAAACAATATAATCCTATATAAGGATGTAAACAATTTGCCCTTAATGATTAGCAAGGTTCATGGGGTTTTTCCTCCCTGTTTACCTGTTTAGGTCTCTCTTGAGTTTTGTATTTGTAGACTGAATTTTCCATTGAACATGGCCTTTTCATCAGGAAGGTCTGGAATTCCCTTATTTCATTAAATGCCCATCTCCTTGTCTGAAAAAAAAATATGCTCATTTTTGCTGGGTAATTAATCCTTGGTTGTAATCCAAGCTCCTTTGCCTTTTGGAATGTCATATTCTAATTTCTCCTGTCATTTAATGTAGATGCTGTAAGATCCTGTGTGATCCTGACTGTAGTTCCACAATATTTGATTTTTTTTTTCTTTTTGGCTACTTGCAGTATTTTCTCTTTGACTTGATAATTCTGAAATTTGGCTATAATATTTCTTGGGGTTCTCAATTTGTGATCTCTTTCAGGGGGCGATTAGTGGATTCTTGTGATGACTATTTTCCCCTCTGGTTCTAAGATCTCAGAACAATTTTCCTTTAGGATTTCTTTGAAAGATACTGTTCAGGCTCTTTTATTCATTGTGGATTTGCAATAGGCCAGTAATTCTTAAATTTCTCCCCTGGTTCTATTTTCCAGGTCAGTTGTTTTTCCAATCAGATATTTTATGTTTTCTACTATTTTTTTCATTCTTTATACTTTGTTTGACTACTTCTTGATGCTTCATAGAGTCATTAGCTTCCATTTACACAATTCTAATTTTTAATGAATTGCCGTCTTCATTTTACTTTTGAGTCTCCTTTTCCAGTTGGTTGATTTTGCCTTTCAGGGTGTCATTTTCTCTAACTAGATTCTGAATCTCTTCATCCATTTTACTTTACAAAAAAAATTTTTCTCATCAGTATTTTTTCATGTTTTTCTTTTGCCTCCCTAACTTCATTTTTAAAATCCTCCTTTACCTCTTCCAGGAAAGTTTTTAGGGCTTAAGACCAGTTTACATTCCCTTTTGAGGTATCAGATGTGAGTATAGTGTCAATGATGTCCTCTTCTGAATTGGTATTTTGATCATGCCTGTCTTCATAAAAAGAATAACTGGTCCTCAGTTTGTTCATGTTTTTTCTTCGTGTTGGTTATCTTTTTCATGGCTTTAAAATGTATTTCTCCTTTTGGGGCTCAGGGAGCTCTGTCCCAGGTTTCCTGTTCTGGGAATTATGAGCCTAGTTACTGGCTTTGTGTGTTATGGCCTCTGCTTTCCTGAGGTGTGGGGGAGGGTTGTCTGGCTGACAGAAGTTTCCTCTTCCCCTGGAGCTGTTCTTCAGCATGGGTGGTATCAATTGTGGTCTGCGCTGGTGTCTGCCACTTCCTTTGGTTGTGCAAAGGCACGTCTGGGTTCCTGTTGTTGACCCTTGCTGGTTGTACCCTTCTGGAACTCAGGAATTCCCACTGTTTGGCTACTGAAACCCCACTTCTTTCTATTCCAGGGTCTCCACAAAGGTATTCTCTGGGTCAGGGAGGGAGGAATGAGAGCCGTCTACCTGGACATTATGACTCCTGGAAGTTCAGGAAGTTCAGGGCTGCAAGCCTCAGGAATAGGTGTCTCACAGTCACAGGCGCTACACCCTGACCTCCTGTCATATCACCAGGTTTTGGGCACCCAGCTTTCTCACAGCCTGGATTACTGGCTGGTTTATGAAGCTGCTTCTGCTTTGGTGTGGTCTGGTGCCACTCTGCTAGCCAGGTGCTCTCCCAGCCTATAGATCCATCCTGTTGGCCTTGTGGCCTCTCCTGGCTTGGAAATTTGCCCCACTCAGTCTACCAGTGACTTCTAACTTTCTCAAATCTGCTCAGATTCACTTTTTTTAGAGGTATCTGACAGAATTGGTGAAGGAGCTCCAGTAAGAAGCTGTTGTCACAGGGCCATATTGGCTCTGCCCCCTATATTTCTCTAATTATTTATATCTACCTCTATTTGTGCAAAGAGTATATTGTAATTGTATTCATAGAACTCCTATGCCTGACTTGTAGTCATTCCAGTCTGAATAGAAAGGATTTCTCAACTCACTCTTGGTTGAGGCAATAGCCATCTTTAAAAACAAAATCCCAGGAAGGAAAACTAAGGATTATAATGGAGTAAGTCCAAGAGTTTACCAAGTGTTGTCTATGATCTTTACATGAGATTTTGTCCCTAGAAAAGGAAGGAAAACAGAGGTTTAAGTGTCAAGTGTAGGATCCCAATGGTATCATCTAATTCCCTTGAGTTAGGATCCAACAAACGGTATAGAAGAGTATTATAAGCACTCTTCAGAGTGTCAGTAACACAGAAATGTCCTGTTTGCCAAAGGATCTCTGTGAGAAATCCTTCTGAGTCTGGTTCATCTGCCTAGATCTGAAGAAATTCAGCTGACATTGACAAGTATAACCTCAGTTGACATTTCTCCTGCATTAGACAGTGTTGATTAAATACTGTTCTCTCTCAGCTTGCATGATGCTGATATGTCTTGGTTAGCTTACTGTCTAGGTGACTATTTATTCTCAGTCCTGTTTGATGGATCTTTGTCAAGGTGATATCTATTAAAAGTGGGTATCCTTCTAGTCTCTGTCCTTAGCCTTGTTATTCTTTCCCAATGTCATCATATCTTATGATGCCATTATCATCTATGGATTAAATGACCATCTTTTCAGATAAAGAGTAGCAAGTCTATTTATTGACACTTGAGTCCAGTCCCACATAACGAAATATCTTGTTCAGATCCCATAGGCCTCTCAAACTGAACATGTTCAAAACCAAGCTCATTATCTTTCCACAAAACCACCCAGTCTTCCAAACTTCCACATTACTCTTGAGAAACATTTATCCTCCCAGTCACACAGGTTTACAACCTGGTTATTATCTTTGATTCTTCAGTTGACCTCAACTGGTCTGTTGCTAAATCTTATAACTTCTACCTTCACCAAGTGACTCCACTCTAATTCTCCTTCTTTTTACTCACACAGACACTACTCTAATTGAGGCCCTCCCCACTTATTTCCTGTACATCTACACATCTATCTCATTTAAATCTCTGCCTCAAGTCTCTCCTCATTCCAATACATTTGTCCCTCAGCTTCCAAAGTGATTTTTATAAAACATAGATCTGACCATGTCATGCTCCTATTCAATAAATGTCAATGTTCCTCTATAACCTCCATGATCAAATGTAAACTCTTATGTTTGACAATTCATGTCTTTCCTAATCTGGCCCTCTTTCCCCCACATTTCTTATAGTTTAATTCACATAAATCTATCATTGAGTTATGCTTGATTACTTGCTGTTCCTTAGGTATATCACTCCACATCTTGTTTCAGTGGCTATCTTCTTAACTGGGACACTCTCCCAATTCACTTCCATCTTTTAATTTTCCTAGATTTCTTTGAGATTTAGGTCAAACCCTTCAGCCAGATGGTTCAGGGAAGAGAGTTCAGGCCTTACATGAGGGATACCAGAGTTCAAATCTGGCCTCAGATACTTATGATCTATGTGTCCTTGTGCAAATTAATTCATTATGAATTGCCTCAATTTCCTCATCTGCAAAATGGGGAAAATTTATTACATCAATCTCCTAGGGTTTTTGCGAGGACCAAAAGAGATAATAGCTGTAAAATGCTTAGTATAGTGCCTGGCACATAGCAATGATGATGCTGGTGATGCTGCTGCTGCTGCTGCTGCTGATGATGATGAATGTATTTTTTTCTGGGTTCTCCCAGCTTTTAATGCCTTCCCCTTAAGATTATTATTTTCATTATTCTATGTATATCTTGCATGTACCTGTTTTTAACCTTATATTTTCATCATCAGAATGTGAGCTGCTTGAGAAAAAGGACAATATTCCTGTGGATTCAGTTGAACTAGGACGCTTCCTGAAATCCAAGGCATGTATGTTAGCTGGTGTTCACTCACCTGATGTTAGTTCTTTTTTTTATAAGATTTTTTATAATTTAGTATTTTCAGAAAGATGTCCCTAGTACAAGGGGAGGGTATAAATTTTGATTTTGAATTCTGGGAGTTATTGTCTAAGAAAAATAACACTTTCTTATTGCCCTACATGGTTTTGAGGCTATCTCAAGACCTGAGCTACTGGCAAAATTTGGCTGACGTAAGAAGTCATCACCTGATTGGTGAAATAGAAAGGATGTGATGTAACCCAAAAGTTCATTAGTTGGCATTCTCCGAATATGTTGAAGAAATTTCAGGTACAGAAAGGGAAGATAAATCCGTTGAGGTATTCTTTCAAATAAACTCAGAGACTCTCAACTATGTGGTTCAGATTTGACTTCTATGCCCTAGATTCTGCCAATGAAGAACCAACTCTTCAGGGAAATGTATAAAGGAGTGGCAAGAACCAACTAAGACTGTTGCCTGTGCTCATCCCTTTGAAATCAGTCAGAAGTTTAACTCTCTCTTTGCTTCTTCAAGGATCATAGAATCCTGGCACATTCTTCATGATTTTCACTATTTTTAGCTGTTTGTATTTCCTAATGTTATCTCTTGTCAGACATCATCAACTATAATTGCTTTATAATTCATGTCCTATTTTATTAATTGCATGCAGAGAAGTAATGCACTGGGAGAAAACAGTGTATGGGTTGTTATTCACAGGACGAAATTGTTTATAGGCTCAAGCATCTGTCTAGAATCTAAGGATTTCCTCATGGGGGCAGAGCCACCTGTGGTCGTTTTATAATTTTGATTCATTGATAAGTTATGCACTTCTTAATAACATAAGTAGATAATACAACCTGACTCAGTATTATGATTTTAGGCTAACTGGTGAAGGATGTTGAGAGGATAAAAGCATTCATATTATCAGAGAAGTTCTGATCTTCGAATTGAGAGCTCAGGTTTTAAGACACGTGACAAAGAAAGGTTTTACTTTCTAGGATACATAGCAGGAAGAGAACATTGTGATCTGAGAAGGATGCATCCTCTCATTTTTTTACACTAAACCTCCAAACCTTACCAAATAGTTGTACTTGCTGGTTATAAAAGCAAAAATTCCACCATGACATTATGATCTCTCTCTCTCTCTCTCTCTCTCTCTCTCTCTCTCTCTCTCTCTCTCTCTCCCTCTCTCTTTCTCTCTTCTCTCTCTCTCCTTTATCTGTCTTCCCTGAATCAACCCTGTAATTTTCCTGGTGTATGTAACTCTTGCTAAGGAATGTCTTCTAGCAGTCCAAATTTGTATGTGCTATGTAATTTATTCTCTTAAAGGTTTTCCTAGCCCACTGAAGCATTCAATGATTGGCTCAGAGCCAAATAATCAGAGTCAATTTGTATAAGAAGCAGAACTGGAATTCAGGTCTTTTTGACTCAGAGGTTTGTTTATCATAAACTTTGCTAAGCTGCTTCTCTCCTCTTTGTTTTCTACAAAACAAAAAAAATCATATTCAAGCTAATCAATCTAAATAAAATCATGAATTCTCATTCCCTTTGTTAAAGGTACATAATTTGGTCATGATGAATGAGGAAAAATTATCTGAAGTGATTGTTCCCTAGCTGGGAATGGGGACTGCTGAGGTGTAGGCTGTCAAAATCCCTGGGAGAGGAAGAAGTTGATGGAAAAAAGTCATCCCTTTGATCCCTTTCTTTGTGAACTCCCTTGAGGAAATTTAGAATTGATTAGGCTAACTTTCAAGATCTTCTGTCTCACTGAAATCATCCTATTTAGGTCATCTTCAACAAATAATTACTTATAGTGACTTCGGGAAGCCATATCAGACAGTAGTGTCTGATATGTCATGAGCCCATCTGGGGTTTTCTTAGCAAAGATACTGGAATGGTTTACCATTTCCTTCTCTAAATCATTTTTACAGATGAGGAACGGAGGCAAAAAGTGTTAAGTCATTTGCCCCAAGTCGCATAGCTATTGTCTGAGGCCAGTTTTGAACTCATGAAGATGAATCTTCCTGATCCCAGGGCTTGCACTGCACAGTATAACTCCCAGCCATATTTAAAGGCACGATTCAATTAAATTCTACCTGGATTTATTAGTCATCTCCTATGAACAAATGACTGTTCATGGAAATACAAAGGAATGAAGACACAGTCACTATCCCCCATAAACGATCTTCTGGAGGAGAAATACGTACACAGATAAAAAACAAACAAATGGATGAAAGAATGAATGTGTACTGAGTTATGCAAAGCAAATTCAAGAGGGAGAGATCACTAAGAGCTACATGAACATCTCATGAATTTTAAGTAAATATATAATTTTTATTATTATACATTACATTGGTAACTATGCTTATAATCATATGTTTACAAATAATTAATATTCAGAAGTAAATAAAATACCTCTTAAAAAGGAAATATCAGGCTCTTCCTTGAAATAATCTATAGATTCTGAGGGATAAAAAGGAGCAAGGGATGTAGTATGGATGTGGACAATCATGTGAGCAAAGGTATGAAGGCAGGAAAACAAGAATTTCCCCAATTTCAAAATAACCTTTCCCTCCACGTTCAACTATTTCTCTCCCCCTCCACACCCCCAACTCCAGATTTTAATTTATCTGCAGGTCTCCAAGTTAAACCTCAAGCATCAGATGACAATTATATTTTCAAATTTTTACTAAAGTAAGATAACTTCATCCTGCCTTTGTTGTTTATCCTGAGTTGTCATGATTGAATCAATTAACCAATCCAAAAATTGTTGTTGTCCTTCAGTTCTGTCAGTTATATCCCATTCTTTGTGAATACATTGAGGGTTTTCTTAGCAAAGATGCTGGAGTAATTGGCCATTTCTGTCTCCATCTCATTCCCAGGTGAGGAAACTGAGGTAAACAGGGTAAATCACTTGCCCAGTGTCAAACAGCTAGTAAGCATCTGAGGCAGGATTTGAACTCAGGTTCTCCTGACTCTCCTGGAACAGCATTCTATCCACTGCACCACCTAGTTGCCCTAAATACTTATTAAGACCTACTATGTGCCAGAAACTGTCCTAAGCACTGAAAAAAGTAGAAGAAAAAGAAAGAGGAGGAAGAGGAGAAGCCTGTCCCTTCCCTTGGGGACTTTAAAATCTAATTTGGGAGACAACATGCAAACAAATATATACAAATCAAGATATATATATATATATATATATATATACATATATATATATGTATAATGTATATATATACATTATACATATATATAGGAAATAATTGACAGCAGAAGGATTTCTGGAAAGTACCTTATAGGAAGTGGGATTTTAAATGGGACTTAAAGGAATCCAAGAGGGTTAGTAGTCATAGAGGAGAGAGAGCATTCTTAGCATGAGAGACAGACATAGAGAATTCCTGAAGTTGAGACACGGGGTATCATGTTCTTGGAACACCCAGGAGGCCAATGTCACTTACTGTAAGAAAAAGTGTCAGGAAATAAGCTGCAAGAAGAGTAGAAAGGCAGGATGGGTTAGTTTGTGAAAGGCTTTAAATGGCCATTTTGTATTTGATCCTAGAGGAAATAGAAAGCCACTGAAATTTATTGAGTGGGGAGGGGACATGGTCAAATCACTTTGGTGCCTAGATAGATGATGTACTGGAGCAGAGAGAGACTTGAAGTGGCAAGATAATGTGATAATCAAGGCATGAGGTGAAGACCTGCACAAGAATGGTGGTAGTGCCGGAAGAGAGAAAAGGAAGTACTCAGGAGATGTCACAAAGGTGAAATCAACAGACTTTGGCAACAGCTTGGATGTGGTTCAGTGGGTATGTGTATAAGAGATAATGAGGAATCCAGGATGACTCTTAAATTGTGAGCCTGTGTGACTGGAATTATGGTGGTGCCATCTATAGTGATAAGGTAGGTAGGAGGTGGGGAGGATTTAGGGGAAAAAATGAGTTCTGTTCTTGACATACTGAGTTTAAGATGCTTCAACAATCCAGCTAGCAGCTGGTGTAGGGGTATAAAACCAACAACAACCAGCTCACAGAACTCTGCAAGTCCTGGTTCTTTTGATCTGCTTTTCCAAGGAAAGCAACTTTAAGGGGCTGGCAGTCTTACTTTAATCCAGCATATAAATACCATTCACTTACTTAAGGAGAAAAAGCCAGCATCCTGAACTTCAGAGCACATACAAACAAATTACAAACATCAACAGACAGACCAAATACAATTCATAGTTACCAACATCTGAGTTTGGCCAGGGAGCTCATAACGACAGTTGGCCTAGATCATGCGTGCCACTACTGCTGTGGGTCAGCACTCTGGAAAAGGAAAGCCAACCCATGGTTTTATATCTTTTTCATGATCAAGGGTGAGTCACACATGCGATTCACCCACGTCACCTAAAATTGCCACAAAAATGCGGTCTAAACCCATGTGGTCTAGAAGCCTCTGATGTCACACACATACCACTCAAACCTATGTGAACTAAGCTGTCCCTTAAGGCAAGGAGGTAATCAAGGACTCCTAATTTAATCAAGGAAATAAAGGCCAAGCTCTTCAAGGCGACTTGGTTGAATTAAGTGCTAAGAGCCCATTTTGATTGCCAGTACAGATGTCTACTGTACACAGAATTCTAGCTGTCTGAAAGGTAGTTGGATATGTGAGATTGGAGGTCAGCAGAGATACTGGAATAGCAAAATTAGATTTGAGATTGATCAACGTAGAATAATAATTAAATCCATGGGAGCCAATATGATCATCAAGTGAAATAGTATAAAGGGATGCTGTTCCCCCAAGATGGCGCCGAAGGTGAAGAAGGAAGCCGTTGTCCCCTCGAAGACAGAGGCCAAGTCCAAAGCCTTGAAGGCCAAGAAGGCAGTGTTGAAGGGTATCCACAGCCACAAAAAGAAGAAGATCCGAACATCTCCCACCTTTCGGTGACCCAAGACACTAAGACTTCGAAGGCAGCCCAAATACCCTCAGAAAAGTGCCCCTCAGAGAAACAATCTGGATCACTATGCTATGATTAAGTTTCCCTTGGCCACTGAGTCTGCTATGAAGAAGATTGAGGACAACAACACCCTAGTGTTCATTGCGGAAGATAAATCAGATCAAATGCATCAGATAAAGCAGGTGGTAAAGAAGCTGTATGACACTGATGTGGTCCGGCCTGTTGGAGAGAAGAAGGCCTATGTCCGACTTGCTCCAGACTATGATGCTTTAGATGTTGCCAAAAAAAATTGGAATCATCTAAACTGTGTCCAGCTATCCCACTCCACCTACAATAAGAAGTTTTCCAGTATATAAAAAAAAAGAAATAGTATAAAGGGAAAAGGGAAGAGGTTCCAGAAAAGAAAACTGAGGGATACATATAGTTAGAGGTTACGATGTAAGAGAGGTAGGGGGCAAACCAGGAGAGAGTGGTGCCCAGAAAACGTAGAGGACAGAGTAATCAATTGTGTCAGAGGATTCAGAGATGATTATTAATTTTGGAGAGAGCAAATTCAAGAGAATGATAAGTTCAGAAGCCAGATCATAAGGAGTTAAAAAGAGAATGATAGGAGAGAAAGTGAAAGTTCGTGAATGAGCTGAAATAGCCAGTGTATTCAGACTGTGAAAGAAAGGAGAGACAGTTGGAATGCTGCTCCCTGCAACTGTTTATTAGCCTTGCAAGGAGAGTTACAGAGACGGAACACCTGGGCAGTCCAGTCTAGTGATACAACAGGGTACACACACACAGCAGCGTGGAAGAGGAGAACAAAGGGGGTAGCACATAGGTGGAGAAGAGGGTAAATGCTCACCCCTCTGTAGTAGGAAGGCCGAATTTATAATCTCAAATATAATCATGTATATGTTTGAATGGTCCGAAATCGTAAGGTATGAGAGATTCTCTAAGGAGAAAACAACAAGAAACTTATTTGGGCCCCACCGCAGCAGAACCTTGAAC
>JAQQSZ010009323.1:0-12804 GCA_028646595.1 Phalanger gymnotis
CTGGGTGCATTTTCCCTTCCTGGCCATGTTCCCAGCCAACTTACTTGACCCTTGAGTTTTTCAACTGGGTATGACTCCTCGTAGAGTAGAGAGTTCTATGTGCCAAGCCTGGGGGGGATGTGCCAGCTCTGCCTCACCAGCACTCCTCCTTCCCCAAGAACCGCCAACCTGGACTGGACTTAGATATTCAGCAGGCTTCTGCACTCCTGCTCTGATCAGCCACTTAATTCCTCCCACCAGGTGGGCCTGAGGCCAGAAGCAACTGCAGCTGTAATTCTGTAGCTGCCCCACCTCCACTGCCCACTGGGGTGGTGGCCTAACTGTAAACTCCTTGTCCCCAGCAGTTTTTCCCACTAACTTTCTCTGTTGTCTTTGGTGTTTGTGGTTTGAGAAGTCTGGTAATTGTCACAGCTCACTGATTCAGGGTGCTAGGGCACACTCCACCTGGCTCCTGGTCTGGTTGTTCCACGCTGCCCACACTGGGCTCTGCTCTGCTACACTCCACTCTAGCTCCATGCGGGATAGACCTTACCCAGACACCATCCAGGCTAAGTCCTGGGCTAGAGTCCTGCTTCCCTCCGCCACTTTATGGGCTCTGTAGTTCTTCTCTGTTGAATTTTGGTGTCCGTGGGTTGAAAAGTCTGGTAACTGCCACAGCTCACTCATTCAGGGCACTAGGGCACGCTCTGCCTGGCTCCTGGTCTGGCTGGTCCACGCCACCCACGCTGGACTCTGCTCTGCTCTGCTCCACTCCCAGCTCCATGCGGGATAGACCTTACCCAGACACCATCCAGGGTGTCCTGGGCTGGAGACCTGCTTCCCTCTGCTATTTTGTGTGTCCTGCAGTTCTAGAATTGGTTCAGAGCATTTTTTTATAGGTTTTTGGAGGGACTTGGCAGGGAGCTCATGCCAGTCCCTGCTTTTCAGCCACCATCTTGGCTCCACCCCTCGAGGACCTTGAATTTTTGATATGCCCCTTGTACTTGCCTAAATATTGAGCTCATATGCATTTGACATTCCTAGCCAAATGCCCCACACTCTCTCCCTAGAAATCTCTCATTAAAATCTTATTAAAAAGTAAAGGATTTAGGAGGAATGAAAATAAAGAAAGAAAACCATACCCCAATTCCCTATTGAATATTGATGCAAAAATTTCAAACAAAATACCAGAAAGGAGATTACAGCAATATATCATATTGATGAGACACCATGACCAGATGGAATTTATGCAAGGAATACAGGGCTGCTTCAATATTAGGAAAACTATCAGCGTAATTGACCACATCAATAACAAAACCAACAGAAATCATATTATTTTTTTTTTTTGCAGGGAGGAAGGCAGGGTAATTGGAGTTAAGTGACTTGCCCAAGGTCACACAGCTAGTCAGTGTGTCAATTGTCTGAGGCTGAATTTGAACTCAGGTCCTCCTGACTCCAGGGCCTGTGCTCTACTCACTGTGCCACCTAGCTGCCCCAAATCCTATTATTTCAATAGATAAAGAAAAAGCCTTTGACAAATGCAATACTCATTCTCATTAAAAGAAAACACTAGAAATAGAGCTTTCCTTAAAACATGTACTATCTATCTAAAAACCATCAGCAAGCATTATCTGTAATGGAAGTAAGGTAGAAGCCTTTCCAATAAGATTAGGGATGAAGTAATGATGCCCATTATCACTGCTATTATTAAATATTGCATTAGAAATACTAACTATAGCAATATGAAAAGAAAAAGAAATGGAAAGAATTAGAATATGCAGTGAAGAAACAAAACTATCATTCTTTGCACATGATATAACTGTATACCTAGAGAATCTTGGAAGATTAACTAAAAAAAAGTAGTGGAAATATTTAACAACTTTAGTGAAGTTGCAGGATATAAAATAAAACCATATAAATCGTTAGCATTTCCATATATTATCAACAACATCCAGCATCAAGAAATAGAAAGAGAGGTGCCATTTAAAATAAATTTAAATAATATAAAATACTTGCAAGTCTACCTGCCAAGACAAACCCAGGAACTATAGGAATACTATCCAAAACACTTCACATATATAAAGGCAGATCTAAACAATTGGCAAAATATTAATCGCTCACAGTTAACCAAACCAATATAATATAAAGGACAAGTCTACCTAAATTAATCTACTTTGTCAGTGCCATACCAATCAAACTACCAAAATATTATTTTATAGAGCTAGAAAAATAATAAATTTATCTGGAAGAACAATAAGTCAAGAATATCAAGGGAATCCGTGAAAGCATCTAAATGCACTTTTAATATGAAGATGAAAAGTCATAAATAGGTTCAAATAAATGAAGGGCATTATCAAGGAAATCATTTGCAGAATATTGGATTGAAGTTTTCATAACTTGAGAACTTACTTACAATTGCGATTACAACTAATATTTCTTTACTGAAAGCTAATTGTGACATTCCATAATATTTTCTCTAGTTTGGTCGTGAACTTTTCCCTTATGCCGCCTCCAGGCATGATTCTCCATCTCAGTCTATCCTAGATCTCTGACCCAGAACTGGGTAGTGAGTGGGAGCTGATTGTTGGCACTTGTTCCAAGTCTCTCTGTGAGGTTTTACTGGCCCAGTATGGCTGTGAGACCTCATTTTTCCCTTGGGGAATGTCTGGATCCTCTTTTGGACTATGTGCTTTGGAGAACTCTGAGGGCTTTCCCTTTGCCAGACAGCATCCCTATGTCCATAGACCTACTATCTATCTCCCCATGCTGGCCTGGGCTGGAAAATTGACTCATTGTGGTTTTATTTTATTGGATTTCCTGATTAGGATTTGATCCAGTATGTTTTCTAGATCATTTAGGAGGGATTGTGTTGAAGCAGGTACACTATATTTCTTCCTGCTACTAAGTCATTAAGGTCTGCCTGAAGCAATGAACATTCTAATGAAGGTGACCATCCAAAAATATTGACTCACTTCATCTAGGAACAATGGCAGAGTTAATTCGATCATAGTTCATAGTTCCAAAATTGGGAATAGCGTGAATCTCGGTACATACCCTAGGGCAAGGATGGTGGTAAAGCTTTGGAAAATATGGCTATGTAATAGGTAATGAGGTTAGATGTGAGAGAGGTTTTCTTGAAATAATGGTGTAGGTGTCAATAGTCAGAACACCATGACTCCTGTGTGAAAGTTTCTTTAGCATGGGAATATAATGAGATCAAGGGATCATTTGATTACTTGAGTATTACATGTCTGTAACAGACAAATTAAACAGAATGCCAAAATTATGCTTATGGCTAAATTAGTATTTTTAAAGACCATCAAAAAATTGCCTATTTTTCTTTTCTATCTTTAACACTGACTTGTATACCAAAATCTAGTAGCTCCTCTGGAAGTATAAGAACACCAAAGAATAAAACAATAATAATTCTATACTGAAAATAAATATAATATGCTAAAACCACTTTCCCATATTATTATCAATTAAATAAATTAAAGACTGTAATTACTCTAGGATTATTGCCTTTCCTATCTTTGCAACTTAGACAAATGTAATGGCATACAAAGGCAATATTTTGAAAGGGGTAAGGGACCTAATATTCAGTTTTCCTTCCATAACACTCATATGCAAAAAGAAGTTTGAACTTCGGGCAAAAAAAAAAAGACATAAATAGAATGAGACACCTTGCTATACTGCTGTGGTGAAACAGCAGGTTAGAAATTGTTCTGACAAGAGATGCCAGAGACTCACAATGCCTCATTTTAGAAATCACCATTGCCATATTATACCTAAACCAGGCATATTTTATCCTAGCAGTGGACTGGACATGAGTCTTTCAAAGGTGTTGTCACATTTGCCTAAGGGCCCTTCTAAACAAATAATTGACTCCACAGGGTGTCCATCCACCATGCTGAGAATATTCCTCTAGGTCTCTTAACATTACATTTCTACTAATACAGCAGGAGGTCTAGCCATCTGGAGTGTGTGTTACCTCTTCTTCTCACTTCCTTTCTGGCCCAACTTCCTTTCCAGCCTTCCATTTCTTTGCTATGTTTTATGCCATTTCTGGTACACAATTCATCATTGATGATATACTGTAGCCTATTAGGATACCATAATATGTCCATTGCCCTTCAAGAAACTTGCAATTTTGCTTCAAATTGTGTCATGGAATCATTGAATCACAATATTTTTAGAGATGGGAGGGAAGTCAGCAATACTTTAGTCCCGCCTATACCTAAAATGGAATTCCTATTGTTTCAAATCCAACAGTGGTCATCCAACCTCTGCCTGAGGGCCTCCAATGGAGTATACTCCCGTACATTCCCGAGCAGTCTATTTCACCTATCCATAGCTCTAATTGCTAAGTTCTTCCTTATGTTAAAATTAAAATTTCCCCTAAGTCCAATTATTTCTTCTGGTTCTGACCTCTGGAGACAAACAGAACAAGTCAAATCCCTCTTCCACAAACACTTGAGGACAGATATCAGGATCCCCAAATATTCCTCTCCTTTAGGTTCAACATTCTCAGTTCCTTCAGTTTATTCTTATGTGACATAGACTCAAGGCCCTTCACAATCCCAATTGTCCTCCACTGGCCAGGCTCCAGCTTTTCATAGTCCTTCCAAAAATGTGACAGTGAGTACCAAACACCATACAATGGATTATTCCTGGATGCTTTCTTTGCCTCACTGATTATAACACAAGTTTACATTAGTTTTTGGCTTTCAAATGATATGATGACTCATAATGATCTTGAAACCACTGATAACCCAGATAATTTTAGACAAACTTCTTTCTAATTGTGCCTACCCCAGCCAATTCTGGTGGAGCTGATTTTTTTTAAACTTAAGTATAAGAGTTTGCATTTTTTCCTTATTGAATTTTGCTGCATTAGATTTAGCTCAATACTTTAGCATGTCAAAAAATTTTGTGCCTTGAGTCTGTCACCCATTATATTAGCTATCATTCTGTGTTGTGCCTCATATGCAAATTTCATAAGTATCTCATGTATGTCTTTATGCCCCCATATCATTCTTTGATCACATATTTAGAGCTGGCAAGTACTTAGAGGTCTTCTAAATGCCCAGTCTCCATATAATGCAGATGATGAAACTGAGGTCCAAGGAGGTTAAGCGACTGTCCCAAAGACACATATACATCAGGAGGCAACGGTCTCTAGTGAAGATGAAATTAAGACCTTAATGATTACACTTTCAGTCTGGTAATTCATGGAGGTCTGAATACTTCTAATCACATTATCACACAGTATACTTCCCTTTATTTGTTTCGCAAGGATAGTGTTAAAGTTTAGTTTCAAATTAAGTTTGAAATCTTGCCTTTGACACATATTAGTGTGTGACCTTGAGCAATTTGCTTAATTTGTGGGTGTTCTCTAGAGCACCCTAAAACTATAAATCGTAAAGAAGTCCTCAACCTGCTTTGAGAGAATATTTCTCATTGGGAACTCTCTATATTACTGAAATTATATACTCTGTCTTTATACATGTCAAAAACATTGTTAAAATCTCGGCAAATCATATCAAAAGAATTTACCTAACTTATCAATTAAATCATCCTCCCCAAAAAGTAAATAAAAATTTATTCAAGAATTATGTGTTCTTGATGAAGTTATACTCTTTGTAATCCCCAGTTTTTTTTCAGATATTCACTAATCTCCAATATCTATCCTTTATAGATCTCCAATTTCTATCCTAGAATTTTCTCAGGAATTGAACTCAATCCTGCTGTTCTATGGTTTCCTTATTTTTTTTCCTTCCTAAATGGATACATTTGTTCCATCATTCAAATTATACTCATTGTGGGTCTGCAATCAAATCTTCCAGATTTTTCAGTTCCCCCATTCATTTGAGCCTGGTCAAAATTATTTGATTCATATGGACTACGTGAAAATTATTTAATGATAGTTAGTTATTTCCTTACTATTAACTCATTTACAGTCGATGTCAATTCCCTCTTAGATATTTTTTTGTCCCATACTTAAGAGAAGCAAAATAAAACATACACCTCCCCTCTATTGTCATTCTTCATCTCCTTTGATCCAAGTGATGACTTTATCTCTTCTTTGATCTATATAGAATAAAATAAACAAACAAGAGTTTAGTTATGCTTAGATTTCATCACCAGTCTTTACTCATTCTCAAGTGTAACAATATTCAAATATGACCATGCCACACTCTGGATTTATTTTCAATTGTCTGTCCTTGCTCTAATGAGAGAGGTCTAACTTCTTGGATTTATCTAGAGTACTATGTTCAGTGTTTTATGCATGTATGTCTTGTTTTGTTTTAATTTTAAATTTGTTAGTGAGATCATTGGGCACTCACACTAGTCTCCTCATACAACTACTATTTTCTCCCTCCTCAGAATGTATTCCTTTTGTATCTGCAGACTTTTACTCTTGACAGTCTTTGATCTCTCCTGGTCTGACTTCACCTGCTTCATTAGAACAGCAGATGAAACATCTGTGATTTTATCAGCATAGGGAAATTCTGATGTAGGAACTTCCCCCACCAGGCCAGATTGTATCCCATCATGTTTAATTTAATAGCCACATCTGAGATACATAGAGATTAAGTGACTTGTATCCCATGACACAGCTAGTAAGTGATAGATTCAGGGTTTGAACCTGTTTCCAAGCTTATCAGTATTCTATCTACTACACCATACTCACTGTGGCTGGAAGCACATTGGTGCTAAAATAATGGGATTTATTACAAATAAAAAAATTAAAGTAGTTGAAAGTACTGCAAAATACTCTGAAATGCTATGCTGGCTTTTCTTGTCCTCCTGAAGCATAAAACAACAACAAAAATTATGTAAGCAATTGATTTTTACTATAGGCAGAAGCTGAACATATTGTTATTCTGGTCATCAATTCTAGGGTAACATAGACCTTTCCCCACACATTGACCCTACTTGCATGTCTTGTATCCCAAGTAGACTGTAAACTTCTCAGTGACTGGGATTGATTTTGTCTCTCTTTGTGTCCCCTTTTAGCACCCACCAGAGGGTTAGAAATTTAGTAAATGCACATTAGCTGCTTCTTTTCTGGACTCAACAACTTAATTCTACAATTAGAATGAGGCCAAGTGGCAACAATATAGAATCCACAATGCATCTATAACTTCTGAATGTGTTGGTGGTGCTGGGATTTGCAATGAATGAAGAGATTTCAATCATTGCTGTTAAGAAGGTAGTTGTATTTTTACCATAAGTCAACCTCAGCAAGCTTTTGTGCATTCTACCAATTACATTATTGTAAAAAAAAAAAAAGGAGGAAAAAGCAGTACTGAAGGATAACCAATCAAGTTCTTCATTATATTCAAAATATGAGACAAATAGTTTAATACATCACAGTAGAAAGTCTAAATTAATAAGAAGTGCAAAAGGAATATGGTAACTTTTCTTTAATGGAGTTTTATTCCTTTGAAAGGAAGATGGGATTTCTACCCTCTAACCAGTTTTATGTAATTGGAGAATATATAAGGATTATCATTAAATATTAAAAGATTTTTTTGGGGGGGAGCCATATGGTCACCTCTGAGAGACTTAAGAATCTCAGTAATGTCCCATCTGTGTCAGTAACAATTTAGTAGCAAAGTCAATGACTCCAAGACTTAGCAAAGTGGACTTGTACCAGAGGAAGCCAAAATCCAAGGTGACATGGTGTCTTACAGAGTTTGCTTCTACAGTCTTTTTTCAGATGTTGACCTATTTTTAAACATATAAAAATGGTTGTGTTGCAGGAAATAATAAATTCACTCAATTGGACTTTTTTATAATATGAAGCTAGATTTCTACATATGTATGTGTATACATAGGTAATAGGTGTATTGTACACCTATTACATGTATGCATATATGTGATACATATATGTACATTACATCAAGCTGTAAATATTTCTCATTAAGAAAATTATCTTTCATTTAAATCTGCATTTCATCTTTCTTATGCTATGCTAGACAGAGTATTAAAATATTTTTTTCTAAGAAGGACAGATGAAAGGGTTATAAAAAGGCATTGAGGTCAGGTATTTATAAATCCCTTGCTCTAATTATAAACTAAACTTGTATATCATTACCCAAATGGCATTTCAGTCCATAGGATAGGCAATAGTTACAATGAATATGCATCCAATTTGTTCTCCTCCCCCGCCCCACCCCAATTTGTTCTTTGTCACTTCAGGGAAGAATGAAAGCTAGGGTTATTACCTACACTTCCTTCTCTTTCTTCTTATTCTTCAACCCTCCTCCCTTTCTCCCTTCTTTCTTTCTTTTATCCCTTCCTTCCTTCCTTCCTTCCTTCCTTCTTTCCTTTCCTTCCTTCCTTCTTTCCTTTCCTTCCTTCCTTCCTTCCTTCCTTCCTTCCTTCCTTCCTTCCTTCCTTCCTTCCTTCCTTCCTTCCTTCCTTCCTTCCTTCCTTTCTTCCTTTCTTCCTTCTTTCCTTCTTTCTTTCTTTCCTTCCTTCCTTCCTTCCTTCCTTCCTTCCTTCCTTCCTTCCTTCCTTCCTTCCTTCCTTCCTTCCTTCCTTCCTTCCTTCCTTTCTTCTTCCCTTCTTTCCTCCCTCCTACCCCCTGCTCCTTTCCCTTCCCCTCCCTTCTTTGCCTTTTCTTTGTCTCTGTCTCCGTCTTTGACATTGTAGATTCTTATTAAATACTTGTTAAAAATTGAATGATGAAGATTGGGTAGTTCGTGTAACATTTCCATTTAATCAACTTGTTCAGTTCAGTAATAATTAAATTGTTAACTAAATATTTAATAAAAGAAAATAAGAGTTTTATATTTAGGGATTCTTTTCAGTTCCTCAGTTTTATTAATTCATCAAGGAAAAATGGAAATAGATTAAAAGCAAAAATCCAGAAAATACAGGATTATATTATTAAGAAAATGCACTATGAAATACAATGGCATCTAATCACAGTGGATTTTTAATTTTTTAATATATTTTAACAGAATATATTTCTTCTTCCTCAAGCTCCCCAACGCATTGGGAAAAAATCCTTATAACAAATATGCACAGTCAAACAAAGCAAAAATTCCTCATTGGTTATGTTCAACAAATATACTTCTAATTATGCTTACCAAATATATGTCTCATTCTTCATCATCTCTTTGTAAGAAAGTAGATAATATGCTCCATTATTGATGTTCTGAAATCACAGCTGATTATTACGTTGATCATAGGTCTTACAGATTTCAAAGTTGTTTACCTTTATAGTATTGCTATTTTGTACATTATTTTCTTGATTCTGTTCATTTCACTATTCATTTGTTTATATAAATCCTAAGAATTATTTATTTTTCACAATATTGATATTATATAGCATATTTTTCTTCTATTTGTTTACTTCAGTCTGAATTAGTTTATTTTTTCTTTTTTTAGTTTTCAACATTCACTTTTATAAGATTTTGAATTCCAAATACTTTTCTCCCTCTTTTCCTCCTTTCACCCCCAATCATGTTAAACATATTTCTACATTAGTCATGTTGTGAAAGAAGAATCAGAACAAAAAAAGAAGAAAATAATATGCTTCTATCTGCATTCAGACTCTATAGATTTTTTCTCTGGATGTGGATAGCATTTTCCATCATTGAGTCTTGGAAGTATTTTAGAATTGTCTCCCTGCTAAGAAGAGCTAAATTTATCAAAGTTGATCATCCCACAATGTTGTTGTTACTGGGTACAATGTTCTTCTGGCTCTACTTACTTTCCTCAGCATCAGTTCATGTAAGTCTTTCCAGCTTTTTTGAAATCCATCATTTCTTATAGCACTATAGTATTCCATTACATTCATATACCACAACTTATTCAGCCATTTCCCAATTGCTGGGCATCCCTTCAATTTCCAATTCTTTGCCACAACAAAAAGAACTGTTAAAAATATTTTTGTGCACATAATTCGTGGGTCCTTTCCCATTTTTTACAAGAACAAAGAGATGTCAGTAAAGAAGAGAGAAACCAAGACCAAGCTAAGTCCATTTTTAGCTTGAACCCAGACCTAGGTTTAAGATTTTGTTTCTTTCCCCTTTTGGTACACTATTTTAATCCCCTTGCCTTAAATTTAATAACTTATTTTAAAAACAAAAAAGAAACTTAAAGAAGGAATGATGCTATTTTCATAGGCACTAAAGTAAGATGGAAGCTACAAACTTATAAACTTTTGTCCAGGGCTCTATACAAGAGAATTCCTGGTGGGAAAAGTCAAAGGTTGGTAGCAAAGATAACAAGAGGGTAGGATGGCAAGCAAATCAAATCATGTGGGCTTTTTAGTGATACATAGGTGGAAAGGATGGAGAAATGTTTTCAAAGTGTTTGGACCCAGGATGAGCAGCTTTCTGGCATAAGAAAACTATTTCTGGGCATTTCCACTTATGGAAAAAAAAATATTCAGAAATGTATTTATTTTTCTAAGCCATACTCTGAAAGATGATTTGACTGATTCATAAAATTAGAATTAGAAAGAAGATAATCAAATTAAACCTCCTAAATTGTGAAGAAATACACATTACAGCAATCCTAACAAGTGGTCATACAGCCTCTGACAGGAAAATCACTTTAAGGCTTTATTATTTATAATTTCTAATAATGAGAAATGCTTGATCTTAGAATTTATTTATTCATTAAACAAACATTTTCTAAATTACAAATATGTGCTAGACATTGTGTTTGGTCCTGGGGATAAAAAAAGAAAAAAAAAACAACAACTAAAACAGTGTCTACCTTTGAGGAGCTTACATCAGGGGGAGGAAATATGAACAAACATGTATATGTATATAGATACATGTGCATATATGTGTCTACATGGACATGCATATACATGTGTAAACACATATACACATGCACATGCATATACATACAAAATAATCGACATATATTATATAAATACATACAAAATAATATATATATTTAATCGAGGGGGAGAAATCAACTGAAGGAGAGCAGGATAAGCATCATGTAGTATGGGGTTCTTAAGGACTGAAAGAAGCAAGGGAATCTCCAGTCTGGATGTGAGGAGGAAAATATTATGGGCATGTAGAACAGACTAGGAGATAGAATGCCCCAAGTTAGAAGCTACAAGTCTCACTGTTTGGCTGAAATTGAGTGTGTATTCCAGCCTTGTGCTGGAAAGACCACAAACTCTGGAGTCAGATTCCCTGAGTCCAGCTCCTGCCTGTGACACTCCACCTGGTGACCTGAACACTTCCCTTCTCTGAATTCTCTGGTTCCATTACCTCATTTGTAACATTAGCGTGTTAAACTATATGACACCTAAAGTTCCATCCTGATCTTATTGAATGATCCCCTGATGCTAACCCTGGAAAAGTAAGGTGAAGAAATACTGTGAAAAGCTTTAAGTACCTAAACATGAAGTCTATATTTTATCTTAGGGTAGATCAGAAGCCACTGAGTGTCATGAGCTGGGGAGTGATCCATATGTTTTAGGCATATTGTGTTGTCAGCTATGTGAATGGTGGATAACAGAAGAAAAAGCTTGGAGAGACCATTTTGAAGATTATGGTAGTAAGTCCGTGTGAGAGTTGATAAGAGCTTGGACTATAGTGGTGACTATGTAGATGGAGATGAATGTAAGATATGGAAAAAGAATTGACAAAATTTGGCAACTAACTAGTTGCGAAGGGACATGAGAGAACAAAGAACTGATAAAGACTCTTAAGTTTGTGAATATGGGTGATTAGAAGAATGCAGGTGTAATTCAGAGAAATGGAGAAGTGAGGAAGAATGGATCTTTTAAAGGAAAAGATTATGACATAATGAACTTAAGAAGACTATGGGGCATCCAGTTTAGTAGGCAATTAATGCAACACTAGAACTCGGAAAAGAGACTGCGGCTGTCTATGTATAAATATGATAATAATCTTCAAAAATCATGTGAGGTTGCTGAATTCATGGGAGCTGACAAGCTCACCATGAAGTTTAGAGAGAGAAAAGAAGAGCGCTCAGGTCAGAGCCCTCTTGAAAAAAATCCCATAAAGAAAACTCCTAGGAATATTGTAGCCAAATTCCAGAGTTCTGTAAAATGGGTCATAGGACTTGACTGGGGGGACAGCAAAGATGGTAATGCCTTAATTACATGTCATATGACAATTGGCTGAAGGAATTAGGTTCATGTGGCCCTGATAAGAGAAGATTCTTCAAGGATTTGAAGTCCTGTCATATGTAGAAGGATTCAGACTTGCTGTGTTTGGTCTGGGAAGGCAGAACCTGGAGCAATGGATAGAAGGCATGAAGAAGTTAGGAAAATTTGCCCAGCAATTAGAACTGTTCCAAAGTAGAATGGGCTGCCTCATGATGTGGTGGTTTCCCCTCTTCTTAGAAGTATTCAAGCAAAGGATAAGACGACCACTTTTTTATTATTTTTATTTAATATGTTTAGTTTTCAGCATTGATTTTCACAGGAGTTTGAATTACAAATTTTCTCCCCATTTCTACCCTCCCCCAACTCCAAGATGGCGTATATTCTGGTTGCCCTGTTCCCCAGTCAGCCCTCCCTTCTGTCTGTCACCCAGCTCCCCTCCCATCCCCTTTTCCCTTCCTTTCTTGTAGGGCAAGATAAATTTCTATGCCCTGTTGCTTGTGTGTCTCATTTTCTAGTTGCATGAAAAAAAAACTTTTTTACTTTTGAACATCTATTTTTTAAAACTTTGAGTTCCAAATTCTTTCCCCTCTTCCCTTCCCACCCACCCTCCCTCCCTAAGAAGTCAAGCAATTCAACATGGGCCACATGCATATCATTATGTATAACCCTTCCACAACACTCATGTTATGAAAGACTATATTTTG
>JAQQSZ010009324.1:0-12804 GCA_028646595.1 Phalanger gymnotis
TGTTACTAACACACTATTCAAACTTATCTCTCCGAGGACTCTAATCACTCTTTAGTTGCCATGCTCACTGGTTTTATCTTGGTCTTCATCAAACTTGAATTATCTATAGCGTTTGATACTGTTTACACCCTGGATATGCTCATTTCCCTTGACCTCCGTTACATTGCTCGCTTGTGGATCTTTTACGACTTCTGTCTGATCTTCATTTTCATTCTCTGGTTTATCCTCCTCCTCCCATGCACTAAGTGTGTATATCCTCTAAGGTTCTGTCCTTGGCCCTCTTCTCTACTCTTCTCTCTTTACATGCTTTCCACTAGAGATTGATCCAATCTCATGGCTTAGATATCACTTCTATATGGATGACTTTCTAATCTCTAACTTCCAGCTTCACATCTCTGATAGTCTGACAGGAGCCTCTATCCATATATTTTGCTGACACTTTGAACTCAGCATATTGAAAATTTAATTCTTTATCTTCCTTCCTGCAAAATTTCATGTGCCTCCAAACTTTCCTGTTTCTACTGATGGTACTACCACTCTCCTAGTTATTTTGTTAAAACCTCACAGGTCATCTTTGATTTTCCTCTCTTACTCGTGTCTCACATCCAGTTTCTAAGTCATTCTACGTATACTACCACATTACTTGGTAGAATCAATGCCATGGAGAAACTGAAAATTAAGCCTACTTTCCACACCCCACCCCCACACCAGACTAAGGTGGCTTCTCTTCTGGGAGAGTATACCTTCAGGCATTTGGGAAAATGTTTTATGTTTTTATTTCCGTATCTTTGAAATGAATCCAGCTTTGTAAAAATCAGTGTTGAATAGTTAAATTGAACTGGGGTGCCAGTCACTGGCCCTTAACAACGAGAAGCACAAAAAGTCAGTGAGAGATTGACTAGATGATGGGAGAGAAGAGTTATATCGCCTGTCTGTCAAGCTACCTAGAATCCTGAGAGGGATAACTAGCAAGCCTGGCCTTGGGAGAGTGAGCCAGAATGTACCTGAATGCATATATAAGAAGGACTACTCAACGAACAATGAGGGGAGTGGGTAAGAACAGAAATGACCGTGATGTGAACACTAAAGGCATCAATAAAACATACTTTAAGGATATATAACCACCAACCCCAAAGCAGATCACAACCCGTCTATGATACTGGGTGGTCTTTGAGAGTTTCTATGGCCAAAAAAAAAAAATTCTTCACTTTATGATCAACCCGGGGACAAACTTCTCTGAACTTAGCCGGGTCCTCAGACATGAAATACATATGGATTCATATTCAAAGCCTTTCCACTTTGATTTTACAGCCTGCTGGCATTACATCCTCATACCTTGATGGACACTTATTTTTAGGGAGGAGGAGATGGATGCCAACTCAGCAAAGGAGACAGAGAATAAATGGTCAGACAGGTAGGAGGAGAACCAAGATAAGTCAAGGGAAGAGAGAGTATCCAGGAGGTAGGAGTAAGTAGTGTCAAAGACATCAGAGAGGTCAAGGATGAAGGCTGAGAAGGCTAACGGATTTAATAATTAAAGGGATCATTGGTAACCTTTGAAAGAACAGTTTCAATTTAGTGGTGGGGTCAGAAGCTGACTGTCAAGGGTCAATGACTGACTAAATTGGGAACATTTGGAGCTGCTGAGTATAGAAGACCTTTTTCTTGAAGAATGAATAGGATTTTCATAGGTGGAGAGTAAGTAGAGGTCGTTTGGGGCACAAAAAGATCCTGAGTTCTTTGCCTTAAAAGGCAGATGCTTATTTTCTTAATTATTTTATTGTAAAAGTGATTTAATGAACGTTACAATGATCAATATTCACCCTACTTGTTTTCACTCCTCTACACCTTCCCACCTTAAACACATATGTGCTCACACACATGCACACACAAGTACATATACATGTAAACACATGTGCACACAAATGCCTTCCAGCTCTTTCCTAACTGAACAGTATCAAGCTTTAGTTTGCATGTTCTTGTCTTCCACTTCTCACAGTATCAAGGGGGCTCAACCTCCCTTTCCAAAATTTCGATACATTTTCCAACTGAAAACATTGTTTCTATCCTGTGGTTGAGGGATGTGGGATAACTTCTAGGCAGACAAGCTAGCTTGGAGAGAGAGAGAGACAGAGAGAGACAGAGAGACAGAGAGAGAAAGGGAGAGAGAGAGAGAGACAGAGAGAGACAGAGAGACAGAGAGAGAGACAGAGAGACAGAGAGAGACAGAGTGAGACAGACAGAGAGAGAGAGAGAGAGAGAGAGAGAGAGAGAGAGAGAGAGAGAGAATGCTTCCTAAAGAAGGTGGCACTTGAGTTGCAGATGAAAGAAAATTAGAGATGATGAGGAGAGGTGGAAGTGAGGAGGGAGTTCATTTCAGCCATGGGGGACAGTTTGTGCAAAGGCTTAGACACGGGACAAAGAACACCAAATCAGGGAACAACAACGAGCATGCCAGTTTGTCTGGAAAGCAGGCTCTCCAAAAGGAGGTAATTGGAAATAATTGAGTAAAGCCAAATTGGGCTTTAAACGCTAACCTCCATAACCTAACGCTATGGAGCCCATTCAGATTCTTGAGCAGGACCATAATGTGGTCAGCCCTGCCTTAGGAAGGTTATTTTTGTGGTTGTGTGGAGGATGGATTAGTGCAAGAGAGACTGAGGCAGGGTGATCCATTAGAACCCCGCTGGAAGGGTGTGTTAGAAAGAAGATTAGGGCCTGAGCTAGTGTCGTAGTCATGTGGCTAGATGGATATTAGATAGTGTAGTGATAAATTTGACAAGACAGTGAAGGGATAGCATCTTTTTGGGCATGAGGATGAAGTGAGAGTGAAGAGCCACAGATGGTTCCAAAGTTATGAGCCTGGGTGACTAGAAGGATGAGGCTGCCCTTGACAGGAAGAGGAAAAGGCAATAATAACTGTTGTTGTTGTTTGGTTATGTTCTGCTCTTCATGGACCATACTGTCTATGGGGTTTTCTTGGCAAAGATACTGGAGTAGTTTGCTGTTTCCTTCTCAAGTGGATTAAGGCAAAAAGGGTAAGTGACTTGCCCAGGGTCACCCAGCTAGTAAGTGTCTGAAGCCAGATTTGAACTCAGGTCTTCTGGACTTCAGGCCCAGTGTTCTATTTGCTGAGCCACCTAACTACCATCCTAAACAGACTGAGGCTAAGTAACTTGGCTAGTAGAGTCACACGGCTAGTGCGTGTCTGAAGCTGAATTTGAACACAGGTCTTCCAGATTCCAGGCCCATTAACTGAGCTACCTAGCTGCCTCAATAATAACTGCTCGCATTTATAGAGCTAACAGCCACCCTCCAACCTCCTCCACCCTGCTGCCATCTATAAGAGGCTTCATGGACACGATCACATTTGTTAAATGCTCCCCAGGCCTGATACAGGTATAGCTTGGGCATGTTACCACGGAATGAACATAGGGCTCTCCAGTTTCTAAGCATTGTTGTCCCCATTTTTAACATTTTAACAGATGAGGAAACTGAGGCTGACAGGGGTCAAATAGCTTGTTTCTATATGGTTGTTTCCACATTGTCTTCCACATTAGATTGTGACCTCCTTGAGACCAGGAGCTGTCTGTTGCCTTTATTCATACCCCTAGGCCTTGCACAGTATCAGTCACATAGTAGGTCCCTGGATGAATGGTTGTTGACAGGTTGACTTGACTGACTCAGGTGCCAAGAGATTAGCATAGTACCTAGCACATTTGTCCAACTCTCCTTGACTCCCCAACCACATTTATTTTTTTAGCAAAGATACCAAAATGATTTGCCATTTCCTTCTCCAGCTCATTTTACAGATGAGGAAACTGAGGCAAACAGTTTAAGTGACTTGCTCAGGTCACCCAGCTAGTAAGTGTCTGAGACCAGATTTGAACTCAGGTCTTCCTGCCTCCAGACCACTCTATCCACTGTGCTACCTAGCTACCCGTATGTAGCATACAGGAGGTACTTAGTAAAATGCCTGCCAGAGCCAGGATTTGAACCGAGGTCTCCTGATTTGAGGTCTACTATTCTTCCCGCTACAATTTGTTACCTCAAGGCCAGGGGTATAGTTTGCAAAGTATCCCTTCCCTCTGCAACTGGAAGTCTATAGCTTAGTGGTTTACCTAGTAAGGTGCATTATTAAAATAATAATACCAACTATCCATTTAACACAGTCCATTTTCCCCCCAGAAACTCCAATTTAAATCATCTTATTTTATATTCTCTAAGGAAACACAGCAGCTTGAAGAAACTGAGGCATAGTGTTTATAGGACATTCCCTTGGGTAATACGTGGTTCAGGATTAGAACTCTGGTCCCCTGATTCCTGGCTCAATACTCTTCCCGCCCCATCAAGTTATTTCTCCTCTTTCCCACACCCAGCTTTCAGGCCTTGGCTTGGCTTTTCAGGGTGGGGTAGAGACTGTTTGGGTGTGGCAGAAGCTGCATCTTCTCCAGGGACCACCCTCTGCACGTAGGGATGCTGTGTGCTCTGTGCACGAACACTCGCATCCCCACCCAACAGTGCACCCTCTTCAGTGGATAAGGCAACAGCACCACCTTCTGGCCTGAGCGCTTCCCTCCGAAGGTGAAAATAAGTGGCCGTGTGCCCCCTCTTGTGGTCATTTGGAATATGGCTCCTTAAATCTACCTGCACAAAAGCAGCCAGGAAAAGGAGATTTTAGAATAGTGTATGATTTTTTTACGGGGTTGGGGGCTCTTAGGTGAACAGAATGCTAGACTCAGAATCAGCAAGTCATGAGTTCAAATCCTATCTATTGCACTAAATTTCCTCATTTGCAAAATAGGGAAATCGATACCTATAGCACTCACAGGTCTGTTGTGCGGCTCGGGTGAGAGCACACCCATAAAACCCTTTGCAAACTTTAGAGCACCATAAGGGGATTGTTACTGCATTAACAGCAGCAACACCAACAGTTTGGGGATAATTTGCCATTAGAGAGTGCAACCAATGCCTTACGGTGGTTTGGAAACTGGAGAGCCCTATGTTCATTCCATGGTGACATGCCCAAGCTATACCTGTACCAGGCCTAGGGAGCATTTAACGAATGTGATCGTGTCCACGAAGCCTCTTATAGATGGCAGCAGGGTGGAGGAGGTTGGAGAACATGGGAAGAGAGTGTTGTAGCTAGGGAGCAGGAGAAAAAAAATGTCTGAGGGTAGTGAGGGGGATAATGTGGAAGGAACAGGAGGAAAATAAAATTAAGTAGGAATGTGATTCTGAGCCCTCTCAACCTCCATTAGTATACAAATCACTTTAACAAGAGGCAAATGATTTAACTGCTAGAGCCTGGGCTCTCAGAACAAATCACTTCCCCAGGGGCGGATCCGGGCATTTCCATTTAGTCCCATTTGCATTAGGCCGGAGCACTGCTCTAGGGCAATGCCATCAGCTTGGTCTTCCAGTCCCAGGGCAGAGGCCTCTGAAAGCCCGTTTCTGTAGGCCTTCACTTGACTTTTTCCTGTTCTTGGCAAGTCATTAAAGGTCTTTGACCTCTCCCCAGCCCCCACTTTTGTGTCAGCCCTGAAAGAAGCACAATGTCTTGGGAACACCAGCGGCAACGTGAAACACAGTTCCCCCGAAAGGCTTTTTTTTTTTATTATTTTGGGACAAATCTCCTGCCATCCTGTCTTGCCAAGAGATTATTGTTTTTAAACTGTTGGTCTTCATTCCTGTCAAATGCAATATTACTAGGATAAAGCAAAGGAGAGAGGAGAATGGAGAGAGAGAGAGAGAGAGAGAGAGAGAGAGAGAGAGAGAGAGAGAGAGAGAGAGAGAGAGAAGTAGTAATTCTCATGGGCCAGCTGGGAGATGGTTCAGCAGTACTTTCCTGGAACCCTCTGGGGAGGCTAAAACAGAACATCTGGGATGAATATTGTCTGAAGAGCACGGAACACCCACAGTGTATCAAAACAAATTCAGCAAGGGTGAACCTAATAGCTCCATCCTTCTGCAGCATCCCCCTAAAAAGAGTCCTGGTTTGTGCTCACAGGCCCCAGAGGCCTCACCAGCTTTGCTTTGGGCTTGCAGCGGCAAAGAAGGGTCCTGGATATTTTGTGATTCAGCCATCTTCTCTATACAAGGTGAACAGTTGTTGTATAGCATATAGGCTTGTGGGGAGAGTTAATGAATCAGTGCCCAAAGGCATTCTTCTGAAAATTGAGTGTGCTGCCCAAGACCAGTTCAACTGCAGTTTCTTCAGGGATGTTGTTCAAAACACTTTGAAATCTGTCTTCACAGAGATCACATGCCAGACAACTAGCTTTCTTCTTAAAACAACAACTTATCAAAGGTTATAGGCTCATAACTCTTGAGGTAGAAGGGACGGCAGAGGCCGTCTAAACCAAACGCCCCATTTTCCAGATCAGGAAAGCTCCTTCTGTGGTAGTAGGTACCAATCAAGCAGAATCTTCTGCTTGCGGAAGCTGATTTTGAACTTGGAGGAAGCTTCCAATCAGCAGCAGGGGGCAGGCAGATGTATGGCACTGGAGCATCCTTTGCTCTAGCTGGGTTAACTGTTATCCACCTTAGCACAGAATCTCCAACTCTGACCAATGCAGGCTGAAATGGAACACGCAAAAGCACCACATGCTGACTCCTTGGATGCTTACGATGGAACATTTCATGACTGAATGGGAAGAATAATGTTATTATGTGGTTGAACATCTGTGTGACCTTGGGTGACTCATTAAACACCTCTTCACGTCAGCTTCCTCATCTGTTAAACAAAGGGCTTGGATTAGATGGCCTCTGAGGTCCCTGCCAACTCTGACCCACTGACTTGCTGTGGTATCATACTGGAATATTTGCATGGTGACCTTTGGGCAGTATCATTGCTATCATTTGTTGAATACCTACCATGCGTAATCTCAGTACCAGGCACTGGGGATAAAGAAAATATAAACCAGAGTCCTTGCCCTCGAGGGGCTTACAGTCTAGTTAGGGAGTAAGTATGAAGATTTAAGAATGGCCACAAGGCCACATAAGCCAAGTGCCCATTAAGGGAGTGCAGTCAGTAAGGGTTACAGGTATTCAGATAAGGGAGACACCACAGCGGGTCTGAGGTGGTCAGAGAAGACCAGACCACAGAGTCAGCAGGGCTGGAACTGAACCTTGAGAGTAGGATAAGACTGAGCTAAGCAGAAAGAAAGGAGGTCAGAGAGTGTTCCAGATAGGAGGAACAGAGAGCCAAGGAACAAAAATGTGTAAAGCAGATTTGGGGAACAGAGAGGAGCTCACTCTGGCTGGAAGAGAGGATTCTTCAAGGAAGTTTTAGGAGAAAAGATGTGGGAACAAGTAGTGGAAACAGGATAGCCAACAGTCTTGACTTATTCTCATGATGCCAGATAACAAGGGTCAAAGAACTGCAGAAAGGAGGGGGGAGACTTATTCTATTTCCTGAAGAAGAGGGTTATGTGATTGGAGCTTTGTCCCATCCTATTAGAAAGTACCAAAAGGGCAGCTTGCCCTCACAATTCAATAACAATGACACTCATGTATTTGTTGTTGAGGAGTTTCCAGTCTTATCCACCTCTTCGTGACCCCTTTTGGGGTTTTCTTGGCAAAGATACTGGAGTGGTTTGTCATTTCCTTCTCCAGCTCATTTTACAGATGAGGAAATGGAGGCAAACAGGGTTAAGTGACTTGTCTAAGGTCACACAGCTAGTAAGCTAGCAAGATCTGAACTCTTCATCTTTATTCATCTTCCTGACTACAGGCCCTGCACTCAACCCACTGCACCACCTAGCTGCCCCTTTATTAAGTGCTTATTATGTATCAGTCACTAGGCTAAGCTCTGGGGTTACAAAGCAAGGTTAAAAAGACGGTCAGTGCCTGCCTGCCTTCAAGTAGCTCACATTCTCATGAGGCCAGCAGGTAAAACAAAAGTCAAGGTAGTGCGGTACGGTGTGGAAAGAGCCCTAAGCTTGCAAGGTGTGAGAAGAGAGTTGGGTTTGGAGTCAGAGGTCCTGTGTGGGGATCCCGGCTCTGACACTTTTGATCTATGTGACCACCTCCCTTGTCCTCAGTTTTCTCATCTGAGAGATCAATCCTTCAAATGAAGGCTTTGGACTAGGCCAACTCTAATAACCCTTCTAGTCTAGATTCAATGACCTTGTCTTTATTTATCTGTTGATAAATAGATTGTAAGCTCCTTGAGGGCAAGGTCTACTCTGGTTTTGTCTCTCTCTTTCCTGTACCTACTCCAATGCTTGACACACAAGAGGTACTTTACTATTATTTTTTTCCTCTAAATTCAGTGGACTTGAATTGAATGCATCTGGGCTCTAGTTATGGCATTTCTTAGGCCCACGAAATGCCTAACTGTGCTTTGAGGTGGTGAGACCCTTCTCACTAGGACTTGACTACGGAAGAGATCCTTCATGTGAATGGCAGTTCTTTCCTCTGGCTCCATCTTGTTCTGCAGTTGTACATCAAAAGAAAGATGTCTCCTGAAGGCATTTTGACACCTTTAACCCACGCCGTTCCAACTGAGGCTCATTTTGTGAACCATACACAAATCCCTTCCATCAAGAAATGAGCTTCCTTGAGTCTGTCTTCCTGCTCCTGTCCACAAGCCCGAGGATTCATTGGACACCTCATGTAGGAGGCCAATATGGAGCCAAGGGTGTGAAGGTCCTAGAAGTCTGTGCCCATCCACCTACCCGTGAAAGTGTAATCCACCGCAGGCTGGAATCTGGGATCCCTGCTTGCCAGAAGCAGATCCTGCCAGCCTTGCTGCCACCACCTATGAGATAATGTCTCTCTACTTTGGGTTGGTGACACAGTAACATCAGACCTCATCTACCGGTGCTCACATTGCAATACAGGGACCAGCAGGACGGCAGGGAAACCTGAGACAGAAGGGACATTCCTAGGCTCAAAAATCACAGACCCGGCAGGGAAAGGAATCCGATCAGCTTATTTTCATGCCTCTCATTCTCTCTCTCCTACAAACACAACTTCTCCTGTAACAGATCTTTGGCCCCGCATGGCCCTTGTACTTGACACTCACTTTGCCCCAAACCTTGTTTTTAATTGAAGGAGGATGCGCACAGTACTCAGGCCTGGGCTCTAGGGAGGAGGATGAGCAGAAACATCCTATCTATATATTACTGTGCACACAGTGTTCGACCCAAGGAAGGACGGAACCAGATCTCTGAGGCTCTTTGGGAGATGACAATGGCTCCAGTGTAAGGAGATACTCTCTCCATTCCTGCAGCCTCTGCACAAGCTTAAGGACCATCAGGTTGAACATCATCCAAGGGCCTAGGCAGACCCATCCATCAACTTGAACTTTCTACTAAGTGGCAAGGATGGAATTAGCTCCCCTGGTGGGTAGCTATCAATCAAACAAGCAAGTGTTTATTGAGCACATGCTATATGCCTAGTATTTTCCCTGGTTCTATGGAACACAAATGCACACATGGAAGGAATGATCCCTTCTCTGGGAGCTTATAATCTAATTGAGGAAGAGGGGAGGTCAACAGATGGAGCAATAACAGACACTAAGTGTGCACTTGTGGGGTGCAATAAGTGTTCACAGAAGGAGAGGTCAGGGTGTTCAGGGGTCATTAGAGAAGGCCTTATGGAGAAACATGGACTTGAAAGATTTGGACAGACAAAGGAAGGACAGAGAACTATCCAGGCGAGGGTAAGTCCCAGGAACCAAAACTTGGTTCTTAATAGGAAGTATGATATGCATAGGCTTTAAGGAAGCCGTTCTGAATGATTCTTATCACCTATTGCAAAAGATGCCAGCCACCCTAAACCAGGTGAAAGCCTGCCTTCTCAAGCTGGCAGTGGCTGCTTTCCAGATAGGAGTATCCCAGGGCATTTGCTACAAGGCCTATTTCAGCAGGGCTAAACGTTTCTTAGGTCTCCTTAAAACTGAGGACCCTACTCTTATTTTTTCTCTGTGTTTTCTTTGTTAAAGCCAAATTGGCTGATGTCTCTCAAAGATGAAGGGATATTTTAATTTCCAATGATCTCCAAAGTTGCATTAGCCTCTTCTAATTGAGTGCCTCCAAATGATGCTAAAGATGAAAACACCCCCATGGCATTTGAATATAATCTTCTCTCTCAATTCATCCCTCCCCCCTTTTTCTGGTGTGTTTTCCACCTATTTTTTTTTTTCATATCTGTTAAGTAGGTAAGATGGATGTTATCCCCATTTAGAAGAGGAGGAATTGACCAAAGTTTCACAATTAGTTAGGACTAGAATCCAGGCCTCTTGGGACTCCATGGCTTGGCTAGTGATAAAAAACACCAACCTCAGTTCCAGGAAACCTGAGATCTACTTCTGATTATCCATGAGACTTTGGACACTGCTTTACCTATAAACTGTCCAGGGTCCTTAGCCATTTTGGCTTAAGCATGTTTCAAGAAGGGAACAAGGGATAGACCACAAAGCACCACAAATAGGGACCTCAGGTTCTAATGCTTGTAGACTTTTCATTCCAGCTACTTAGAATTATAGAAGAAGGAAAAAAAAAGGCAATTCTCCAGCCAAGGGATGTTCGGGGCGAGACTATAAAATACATCAATTAGGGGACAAAATCTTGCCAAACATCTAAAGAAAACTCAAGGTGAAATTTAGAACTGGAGAGGGACCTTAGAGATCTTCTGGTGCTATAATTTCATTTTACAGATAAGGAAGCTGAGGCCCAAAGCATGGTGTCACACGCCCAAGTTCATATGGCAACTTAGTGTGACTAAGTCCTTATACTGGATTTAACAACAGAAGACTTATGTTCAGATTCCATCGCTGTTGAATACTGATATGACTTGGGAGAAGTCACTTCATTTCTCTGGCCTTTCAGCTTCCTCATCAGCATTACGAAGCGATCAGACTCTGAGGTCCTTCCCACATCTAGAGCAGTGATCTCGCGAGTAGACTCTCCTCTCAGGGACAGTTACATAGCACTTTGGACTTTCCTGGAGGTGGAGGCATCTCTCCGGCAGATTGGGAGCAATACCTGATGTGGATGGCGTGTGTGTGTGTGTGTGTGTGTGTGTGTGTGTGTGTGTGTGTGTGTGTCTGAGCTGAAGTAATCAATTGTAGCTATTAAATATCAACAATTTCCCATGAAGCTGACATTTCTAATCCCCTGCCTGACCTCCCTATTCACATGCTGATGGCAGGGGCCTCTCCCCACTGAGAGGAGGCCTTTTTCAATTCTCTTTGCTTTGTTCCCTCCCACTTCAGCTCAGAATTAAAATCAAAACAAAACAACATAATAAGAAAGGACCCTTTAGCCCTGGGTAGGGCTGCATATGGGGGAGTATGTCTGTTAAGGGAACAATAAAGTCACACCCTCTTAAGAGCCTCGGTTTCTTCGGCTTCTTCCCGTGGAGATAAAGAAGTCCTTTCACCCCAGCAACCAGGAGGTGGATGTTGGATATGTGCTTACTGGATGGGCTATAGTTAAGAGCTGCCAGTCTGGGGCCTGCTCTGGTGACATTTTTACCTCAGATTAGACAGTGAGTCTCAAAAGACATTAGAGCCTGGGTCTCGCTGGTTGCTGAGGCAACCAGCCCTTCAGAAGGTTGCAGGTTTGAGGAGATGGCTGCAGTAGCTATGAAACAGGGTCTGGGGCACCCTCTGTGGACTCCTTTCTTCCCCCCAGCTTAAGGTTAATGATGTCCCTCCCCCTGCTATAGTCTCACAGCAGAGAGGTGAGCTGGTAGAGGATTAAGGTCTACTGAAGACCCTGTCTCAGATTCATTGCTGCTTTTCCATTTTGTGGGGATGCATGCTCTAGATGGATACTGCAAAAGGAAGAGTCAGACCCCAAATTAATCAGGAAGAGGAGGAAGACTGGCTAGATGGCCTTTGGGAAATTGAAAAGCTCCTTTAATGAGCTCAGACTACTCCCTGAAACAATGGCCCATCTTTTTTAATCCCAATATTCTATTGGTGGTTTTCTTTGGTGCTAGGTCATGGGATACCATAATCAATGAAGGATCAGAAACAAAGTGAGGCCATGAAATTACTATCGCAACTCCCAGTTGCAGTGATAAGCCAGGTCCCTAGAATGTGATTAGTATGTGGCTATTCTTGGATCCTTAAGGGGCTGAGGGTTGTCTTTCTAAAGTTTTATATCTCTTAAGCCCACATCAGTGTGTTTTCCATCAGGATTAGCGGTTGATATAAATTAGTCAGCCTTACACAATTGGGTTTAGAAAGGTATCATTACTAAGGCACTGTAGTAAGAACAATTAGTACAAAACCTCTCTTGAAAGACTATGGATGGGGGTTGGAGTGAAGATGGCGGCTGGAAAGCAGGGACTAGCATGAACTCCCTGCCAAGTCCCTCCAAAAACCTATTAAAAATGGCTCTGAACCAATTCTAGAATTGCAGAACCCACAAAATAGCATAGGGAAGCAAGGCTCTAGCCCAGGACAGCCCGGATGGTCTCTGGGTAAGGTCTATCCCAGACGGAGCTGGGAGCGGAGGGGAGCAGAGCCCAGCGTGGGCAGTGCTGACCTACCAGACTGGGAGCCGGGCAGAGCATGCCCTAGCGTCCTGAATCAGTGAGCTGCGGCAGTTACCAGACTTCTCAACCCACAAACACCAAGGACAACAGAGTAGGTTAGTAGGAGAAGCTGCTGGGGACTAGGATAGAGTTTGCGGTTCGGCTACCACCCTTGGGGGGCAGCAGAGGTAGGGCAGCTTTAGAACTACAGCTGCAAGTTGCTTCTGGCTCGAGGCCCACCTGGTGGGAGGAATTAAGTGGCTGATCAGAGCAGGAGTGAAGAGCCTGATGAAGATCTAAGTCCAGTCT
>JAQQSZ010009325.1:0-12804 GCA_028646595.1 Phalanger gymnotis
GCGGTGGAACCCTGCTTCCCTCTGCCACTTTGTGGGTTCTGCAGCTCTAAAATTGGTTCAGAGCCATTGTTTTATAGGTTTTTGGAGGAACTTGGTGGGGAGCTCACGCCAGTCACTGCTTCCCAGCCGCCATCTTGGCTCCTCAAAAGAAGAAGACTTGAATTCTAGCACAGTATCTGGAATCAGTTAGCTGTTGCCTTAGATATTCCTCTATGCCTCTACTGATCTTCATTTCCTTGTCTATAAAATTAAGCTAAACGATATGATTTTACAAACCCTTTCTATCTCAAAAATTCTTTGACCTTACCATTTAAATGTGCGAAAGGAGGAACATACAGGAAACATTAGAGACTCGTCTGGTAGAGAAGACTGTAGTGGGGAATAATAACAAACTTGACATTTACAAAGTGCTTTCAGGTTCGAAAAGCATTTTACGTGCATTAGCTTATTTAAGCTTCACAAGAACCCTGCACAGCTGGTGATCTTGGGTATTAACACCCCTATTTTAGAAAGCTAAGTCTTGTAGAGGTTATGATGTGGTCATGATCAAAACTGTCAAAGGTGGGATCTGAACCCAAGTCTTTCCTGACTCAAGTTCAGAACACAAAAGCAAGGTAGAATCACTATGGAGTATCCTTGATGTCAGAGAAAAGATGCTGATTTTGTTCTTGTAAGTGATAGAAAAAAATATTGTGTGCTTTTGATCATGGGAATGGCATGTTTAAAACTGTGTTTTAGGAAAATTAATAGGACTGTAGTACACACAACAAATTAGAGGCAATGGCAGTTTGGGGCCCCTAGGCACCAAAACTTTGGAGGCCTTTGCTAGTAATTGTAATTTTTCATGTTTAAAACAAAAACCCATTATGCCATACTGAAAAAAAAAGCATTTTATATTTTGAAAAATATTAAGCATTTCATCTTAAGACAGGCTTATTTTTCTATTATTTTATTTATGGATCTTTTTATAATTTTAATTTATATGTAAGGATTGATACATACAAATTACCCATTCATTTAAGTTTTTTCTTAGTTTTTCTACATAATAAATACCTGTAGATATTTAAAATAAAAGTAGATTCATAAAATTTACATATACGATTATGTAATAATGTATATACACACATATATGCATCTATATGTGTGTATATAAATGTTTATGTGTATATATACATACATGCAGGGAGAAAGAGAGGGAGAGAGATTGAAAGAGAGAGAGGAAGAGAGAGAGATTACAGTTTTAGAGAACTGCCTAGAGTACTGATAAGTTGTGATATTGTGACTTTCTGCCCATGGTCACACAACAATTATGTTTAAAAAGTAGAACTAGAACCTAAATAGATCTTCCTGACTTTGAGCTTTGTTCCACAGCTACTACTATTCTCTTGAATAGTAAATTAGATGAAATAATATTCAAAAAAATTAAAAATGATCGTTAAATGAAATTTTTTAAAAATTTGCAAAAGATGAATTTTTCTCCCAATTACACAAACATAGTGAATTTCCATATTATCTTCAACAACGATGTCCCATAGTTTAGGTGAGTAGAACAGATAGAACTAGAAGATCAGTGTAGCAATTGTTTCAAAATCCAAGTTTGGGGCCCATAAAAATAGTACTGAATTTAACCAAAGACATCATGGAGATAGCAGTCCTTACTAGCACTTACTATTCAGAGGCTATTGCTTGCTCATAGGTGCTCCTTCAGGCCAAAATTCAGGAGCCATAACTACAAAACCAGATTAGAAGAGTAAAAATGGGGATGTAGTAACCAGAATCCAATTTGATTTGTACTGTTTCACTTCTATTAAATTTAATGTTCTCTAATACGCTAACTTGGTGATCCCTAGGTATATATGTAACTGTTTGGCCATTAGTATAATCAAATACTGGCAGCAGTGTGGAGAGAATGGAGGTGTGGCTAGTGAAATGAGGTCCCCATGTAGGGAGATTGTCAAATAAAGTTTGTATAGGCACTTCTGAATCTACTGCCAATGAGATTTATTCTTTGGGCAGGTTATTAGATAACCTCTGCTTTTTTTTTACCAGTCACCCAGGCTTACTGTGTAAGGTGTCACCCTTGACTCCTAACCCTCTTTCACCATTCATGTTCAATCTGTTGCCTAGGCCTGTATATTTTACTGTTACATCTCTCTGATATGTTCCCTTCTCTCCTCCGACACTACTACCATCCTGGTGTAGACCCTTATCACCTCATGCAAGGATTGTTGCTGGTTAGTTCTCTACTACAAATATCTCTCATACTCTAATCCAGATTCTACTTAACTGTCAAAGCCATTTTCCTAAAATGATACCTGTCTGACTATGTCTCAGACATACACACACACACACACACACACCCCATCCCCATCTGCCCACTCGTACCACTTTTTTAAACCAACAAAAATTTTTATTGCAGTAAATTTCTTCAAATATGACTCATTAAATAATTAAAAACCTAAATTATAAACTATTCAATCAATCCAAACTGAATCTGCTTAGAGCAAGCAATATATGTGTGAAGATAAAAGTTCCAAAGGTCACCTCTTAGCTTTTTGTATGGAAAGTAGCTAGAATTCTTGGAATGGAAGAGGGTTTCTTCTGGGAAAGTAGTTTGAAATGAATGTAGGGCATCACCCCACTATCAGGGATCATTGTAGCAGCAAAGACTCAGTAAGTTCTTTGTTGTTTTGAAAAGCTATCTGGATATACTGAGGTGTGATCCAGGCTTTTTTGTTCATCTGAACAACCTTGCCAGACAGCTCCAGTAACTCTGTTGTCAAATATTCCATCATAACAGGCAGATAGGGGCTTCAGTACTGATTCTTTCAAAATAGTTTCTAGTCTACTATCTATACATTTGATCTACTGGGAACTGCAAGTCAGCCCTGTACAACTGCAATCTTTTGGAGGATGGATTTTTCTTGACATTTATTTTGCTCATGCAGACAAGTAAATTCAGCTATAATAATAATCTGCTTCTACAATAAACTCCAGACATTCTCTATCACCTTCAGTACCAAACACAAAATCCTGTGTTGGACAGTCAGACTCATTCATAAGTTGTCCCTCTCCCACATTACTAATGTCCTTATTCCTTGCCCACTCCTTCCTCAAGTATTCTTCCAATCCAATGAAACTTGCCTCTTTTGCTCTTCCTTGAAAAAGACACTCCATTTCAGATTCTAGACATTTTCACCCCATGCCTAGAGTGCTCCCCCTCCTCATCTTTGCCCTCTCTCTTTTCTGGCTTCATGTCCCAATTAACAACTAATCTTCTACAGGAAGCCTTTCCTGATCCCGATTCATTCTAGTGCACTCCCTCCATTGATTGTTTATTTTTCATATATATGCATATATGTTCATATATGTGTGTGTTTTGTACATAGTTATTTCATGTTGTTCCCCCATTAAACTCCTTTCAAATAGGGACTAACTTTTTGCCTTTTTATATCTTCAGTGTTTAGCGCAATTGCTGGCATATCATAGGCTTTTAAAAATGCTAATTGGCTGACTATGCTTTGACTTTAAACATGTATTAGGACAGTAATTATTTATAGCAATACACTAATAGTAAGATAAAATTGGAAACAAAGTGAAAACTTATACTTTGGGAAATGGAAGATCATGTTTTCCAAAAAAAAAAAAGTTTCAGAAATCACTAATGTGGTGACTTGATTTGCTTGAATATAATTAATTGTGAAAAGGAAAGTTCGTATGTGGGGTTTGGATAATCACTGGGAAGAGATGGTGATGTATATACATATACATATACATATATATATGTATGTATGTACACATATATGTTTGTGTGTGTATATATGAACAAATTAATAAGAAAATAAAATATTCAGTTGTTTTTGTTGTTTGGACATTTCAGTAGTATCTGACTCTTTGTGACCCCATTTGGGATTTTCTTGCCAAAGACACTAGAGTAGCCTTCCATTTCTCTCTGCAGTTCATTTTACAGATGGAGAAACTTAAGCAAATAGTGTTAAGCCACTTGGCCAGGGTTATAAAGCTAAATAATTGTCTGAACCTGGATTTGAACTCATATCTTCCTGACTCCAGACTGGCACTCTATTTACCAGCTAGCCCTAGCTGGCCCTAGGCATTCACTAGCATTTGTAAATGGCTCTGATATCACAATGGTCAATCTACTCAGCTATTATTCAGAGAATTTGTCATTACCACCAATATGAAAACTTTCCTTTGGGACTGGAGTCCAATACCAAGTTGACATCACCTTTCATCTTCCCAACTCCTAGAGGAGTTTGGCCTTTGAGACTGGGAGGAATGTAGATAAGAAATCTTCTAAATTTAATGAAGATGAATAATATACATGCACTTAAATATAAATGGGTATGATATAACTTGAACAAATAAAATTATTCTGACAATCAATAAGAAATAACAAAGCAAAAATTAACTATTAAGCCTTTACTATACTTTGAAACATCTGAATATTGCCAACACTAAATAGAATATTTTTGGCCTTGTTTCAAAGGTACATTTAATAATTCAGGAACAAAAAATTCATCTCTTCACCAAGGATTTTGCTAGGTGGAAACAACATGCTTAAAATACACATCCATAATCTGAAACTTTGAATGATTAGCTTAAGATTTCAGCAGACATTAGGGCAACATATGCCCCACATATTTAACTGAGCATGTAGAATTATTCCTTTACAAACACCTGATTTGCAGGTATTTAAAAAAAAACACAATTATTTGTTTCTCATAGCTATCCTTACTTTTCATGCATTCAAGCCCTTGCTACTCGGAGGTTTCTGGTTCTTGCTCCTTCTTTACCATGTAGTTACCTTGGCTGTATGGCCTGGGACATGGGGGGGTGTGTGTGAATGTTGAAGAGAGGAGTATAGCAAGCATGTGCTTTGCAATATATTTTTCTCTTCCTTTTCACTGTTTATGTCTCCTCCCTTCCTAGACTAGCAGACTCATATGGAGTTAAGAAAACTAGGATTTTGTTTTCTGTCTTATACTTATCAAGCTATATGACTATAGGTAAATTATTTAACCACTCTATCTTAGTGGAATGGAGGTAATAATGCTGAAAACTTTATATTATAGTGGAAAAGACAGTGGATATGTAGCCAAAAGACTATGGTTGGAAAACCAGCACTGCTGTCTACTAATCATCTGAAATTAAGAAGATCAATGAATTGTTCTGAGCCTCAGTTTCCTCTTCTGCAAGACAGGAGGTTAAGCTCAATAATATTGAAGATACCTTCAAACTCTCAATCCTATGATCTTAAATTTGTATTTTAACAAGTTTTTAAAATGCTGACTTGACTGAAGAATTGAACTGGCCTAGAGAAGCTAAGTAGAATTAGGCAAATGTAGGTTCTGTAGTATTCCAGTTTGGTTCCAATGCATAAATTAGAGCACCAGAGGGTAAAGTAGCATGAAAATGTACTCCATTCCCCCATCCCAAGATAAACGTTTTCACTTTTATAAGCAGTTCTGTACTTCACAGGGCTTAGCATCAACAAAGTGATATCACTGAAATTTGCCATAGCAAATATTTGAAACTACAGATCCAAAGGCTTTGCTGTACTTTTGAATAAACTATGTATTTTCTAATGCTGAGAAGGCTAATGATCCAAAAGACTGGGAGTGCCCAGGGATGAGAAAAATATATAGAAAAATCTTTTCATAGAGAAGCTGATCCTTTCAATGTAGCAGAAGGATTATGTGTCATAGGGAGAAAAGGGACTTACATGCCAGAGGCTCGGGTCTAAGCTTCCACTCTGCTACTTTTTAGATGTGAGACAAAGGGCCAGCCAATTTCAATTTCCTGAGATAGAAAATAAGGATAATTCAGTCCCATCCAACCCAAACCAATCGAATCCATTGAACTTTTAGCATTAATTATAATAAAAAATATAATAAAACAGCATTAATTATGCGCAGGCATTGGATGAGGCATTGGGTATACAAAAGTAACAATTTTTAAAAGCCTTTTGGCTAAAATAGTTTTGTTCTCTTGGAGTTGGAGAGGGAAAGAAAGGTGATGGTTATAACATATAAACATACAAATGTACATTTTGATTTGAAGAAGAAAAGAAAATGAGGATTGAAAAGATCAAAAAAGTTCCCAATTTTATTGATTAGTCATACAGTCATATCCAATTCTTTGTGACCCCACATTCCATAGCATGCCAGATCCTTCTATCTTCTGCTATCTCACAAAGTTTGTCCAGGCTTATGCTCATTGCTTCCTTGATATCCATGTCATTCTCTGCCATCGCCTTTTCCTTTTGCCTTCAATCATTCCCAACATCAGGGTCTTTTACAATGAATCTCATCTTCTCATTATGTGGCACAAGTATTTAAGTTTCAGCTTAAGTATTCCAGTAAATAGTCTGAGTTAATTTCTTTAAGTATTGACTGATTTGATGGCAGCTAGGTGGCATAGTAAGTAGAGCACAGGTCCTGAGTTCAAATCCAGCCTCAGACACTTGACACACTAGCTGCATGACCTTTGGCAAGTCACTTAACCGCAATTGCCTTGCCTTCCTCCAAAAAAAATGTATTGACTGATTTGATCTCCCTTCTGTCCCAGGGATTCTCAAAAGTCTTCTCCATCACCACAATTTTAAAGCTTTAATTTTGTGGCACTCAGCTTTTTTAATAGTCCAACTCTCACTGCCATACATTGCTACTGGAAAAATAATAGCTTTGACTATACAGACCTTTGTCAGCTAGGTGATGTCTCTGCTTTTTAGTATGTTGTCCAGATTTATCATAGCTTTTCTTCCAGGGAGTGTCATTTAATTTCATGGCTGAAGTCATCATCTTCAGTGAACTTTGAGCCCAAGAATATAAAATCTGATAGTGCTTCCATTTATTCCTCTATTTGCCATGAAGTAATAGGACCAGTATAAACATCTTTATTTTGTTTCTTAGTTTTTTTTTTTGATGTTAAGCTTTTAGATAGCTTTAACACTCTCCTCTTCAACCTTGACAAGGATTAACTCTTCTTCACTTTTTGCCATCAGAATAGTATCATCTGCATATCTGAGATTATTTTATATTTCTCCTGGCAACCTTAATTCTGGCTTTTGATTCATTCAGCCTAGCATTGCACATGATGTAGAGTGCATATAAGTTAAACAAATAAAGTGACTATTTAGCCTCCAATCTTATACCAATCAATTGTTGCATCTTTGGTTCTAACTGTTGCTTCTCCTCAGGAGGCAAGTAAGATGATCTGGCACTCCAGTCTCTTTGAAGATTTGCTATATTTTGTTGTGATCTTTGCAGTCCAAACTTTAGTATAGTCGGAGAAGCAGAAATAGATTTTTCCACCTTGGACTCCCTTGGTTTCTCCAGAATCCAGTGAATGTTAGTGATTGTGTTTCTAATTTCTCTGCTCCTTTGAAAACCAGCCTACTCTGCTGGTAATTTTTGGTTTACATATTATTGAAGCCTAGATTGTAGAATCTTAAAAAACAAACTTGTTGGTATGTGAAATGAGCACAACTGTTAAGTAATTTGGACATTATTTGACATTGCCCTTCTTTAGGATTTGGATGTAAACTGATCTTTTCCAATCTAGCAGCACTGTTCAGTGTTCCAAATTTGCTGGCATGTTGAGTGCAGCACTTTATGAGCATGATCTTTTTAGGATTTTAAATAGTTGATCTGGAATTCCATCACCTCCATTAGCCTTTGTGTTAGCAATACTTCCTAAGTTCTATTTGATTTCATTCTCTAGGATGTCTGGCTCTAGATCAATAACCACACCATCATGTTTGCCAGTGATGCTAATAATTTTCTTGTACAGCTCTTCTGTATATTCTTGCCACCTCTTCTTAATCTCTTTTATGCCTGTTAAGTTTCCATCTTTGAGATCTCTTGTCTTTCTAGTTCTATTGTTTTCTTCTCTCTCTCTCTCTCTCTCTCTCTCTCAAGAAAGTTTTTTTTTGTCTCTCCTTGCTATTCTCTGGAATTTAAATTCAGTTGAATTTATCTTTCCCTTTTTCCTTTCCCTTTCCCTTTCTTTCTTTCCTCAGCTATTTGTAAAGCCATATCAGACACTCATTTTGCTTTTTTTCTTTTTCTTTGGAATTTTTATTTTTTTGTGGTCTCCTGTACAATATTGTGAGCCTCTGTCCATAGTACTTTAAGCACTCTGTCTACAATAATAGTAACTTTAAAATAAAATTTACAGTAAGTTTCTCTGATAATTTTCTCTGATACATTTCTCTGATACATTTCTCAAATGTATAGGGGACTAGATCAAATTTAAATTTACAATCAAAATTAAATTTACAAGTCATTCCCCAATTGATAAGTGTTCAAAGGTTATGAACACAGATTTCATATGAAGAAAACAAAGGTATTTACAGTTATATGAAAAAATGCTATAAATCATTATTGATTAGAGAAATGCAAATTAAAACAACTCTGAGGTCCCACTTAACATCTGTCAGGTTGAGTAATATGACAAAAAAGGAAAATGACAAATGTTGGAAAGGATGTGGGAAAATCAGAACATTAAACATTAATTAAAACATTAAAGGTAGTGTTTTGAATGGATCCAACCATTCTCCAGTGCAGTTTGGAACTATGTTAGAAGGGCAATCAAACTGTGCGTAACCTCTGACCCTGCAATACTATTATTAGTTCTATATCCCAAAAAGAAGAAAAAGGTAAAAGGCCATATTTATATAAATACTTATAACAGTTCTTTTTGTGGTGGCAAAGAATTGGAAATTGAAGGGATACGCATGAATTGAAGAACGGCTGAACACCTCATGGTATGTGATTGTGATGGAATACTATCGTGCTATAAGAAACAACAATCAAGAGTATCTCTGAAAAACCTGGAAAGGAAACTGGGAAAGACTTACATGAACTTCTACAAAGTAAATTGTACACAGAAAGAACAATATTATATGATGATGTGCACAACAACTATTCTGATCAGTACGACAATGCGAAATAATTCTGAAGGTCTTCTAATGAAACATGTTAGCAATCTCCAGAGAAAGAACTGAGAATCTAAATGAAGATTGAAAGCCTACTTTTTTTAAACTTAATTTTTCTTTTCCTTTTTTGTCTGTTTTCTTTTCAAAACATAACTAACATGGAAATATGTTTGCATATCAAAGTGTTTATCTCCTCAATGAGAAAGAAGGAAGGAGAGGGAAGAGGGAGAGAATTTAGAACTCAGAATTAAAAAAAAAGTTAAAAATGTACTTCAAGTGGATAAAAATAAAATATTTGAAAAAGTAAAATTCATATACATGTATACACATATATCATTGACCTGTCTGAATTATATTTAGCAATGTAGCTTATAAAGCATGAACTTTTAGTCACTTCCATAGCATGATTTCACATTGCTTGAAACAATGGTAGGACTAATTCACAGCTTTTCCAAAAGCACACTAGCGTACTTGTCTTTTCTTAACCCCTCGAGTATTGCCTATCAACTATGTTCTATTTTTGTCGGTTTTCTGGGTCTAATGTAAAATATCACAACTATTTTTATACATATTTATCTTATTAACAATCTGGAACAATATTTTGTATTTCCATTTATAGCTTGTAATTCTTCTATTAAGAACTATTTTTTCATTTAATTATCCACTTATCTAGTGCAGGATGGCTTTTGTTCTTACATGTTTCTCTTAGTTACCTATATGTATTATCAGAAATGTTTGATATACAGTTCCCTCAATTATCTGTTTCCTTTTTTAATCCCAGATTTCTTTTGGTAGGCTCTTCTGTTCCTTTAATCAAAAGTATTTTTTCCTATCTTCCGTCATAAAATCTCTCCATTACTTGGCTAAATACTCTCTACCTATTCAGAGCTGCAAAATCTACCTTATCTGCTAATTTTCTCAGAGTACAAGCCTTAATATTCATTGCACATTTATTATGGAATGTGATGTAAGGAGTAGGTCTAAATGTAATTTGTGAAAGATGGGTTTCCAATTGCCTCAGCTATTCTTTCAAATACAGAATTCAGCAGGTAATCCAGGTCTTTCCCCCCCTTTTTTAACACCATGATTTGGAGTTTGTTATTTCTGATTCTTATCTACCTTCTTGGATTGATATATTTTTATATTTTAACCAATTCCAAATAGCTTTATTACTTTACAACTAATTTAAAGTTTGAAATCACCCCTTTTTTCTTATATTTTTGTGGCCTCTCTTGAAATTTTATAGGGGTTTTATTTATTGATTTTTTTAACCTTTATGTTGAGTTCTGTGAGTTTGCCATTGGTAGTATGTTTGAATAGCAGTAAGTCTCTAAATTAATTTTGATAATATCATCACTTTTTCTATACTGGCATGGCCCAATCATGAGCACGGAGTGTCACTCCAGTTGTTTAAGTTATTTTCTAATTTTTTAAGGAATCTTTTCACACTCATGTCTATCTTGTGTATGCCTTACTTTATTGGTTCTGAATATGTCATTCTAAATATGTCATTTCTATTCTTGCCTCCATATTTTCTCACTGTCATATGTATATATGTGTGTGTTTTTTATTATTTAGATACTTATTTCATATCCTGCATCTTACTGAAGCTATAAAATTTCTGAGTTAGTTTCTTTACTCATTGTGTTGGTAAGCAAAATGGGCTCCTTAGCACTTAGTGCCCTTGAAGAGTTTGGCTTTTGTTTGCTTTGAGTAATGCTAATCCCCAGGCCCAAACCCCTATTAGGTGTGGAACCTATGTGGGTATGGATTGGTGACTGGAGTGGGGCCCAAGGTGGGGCTGGCTAAGGGGAGGTGCTAACTCCAGAGCCATACCCCATTAGGTGTTAACCTAACCTATATGCATGTGAACCTCTCAGAGTCCTAAGGGGAGGGGCTAACTCAAAAACCTATCATAGCAGCCTAAATTCTGGTCATTCAGATGACATTTGATGATGTCTGAAGCCCTATAAGAAGGAAGGACAGAGCCATTTGTGCAAGGGCTCTTGAGATGGTGTTGATGAGGAGACTCCAGACAGCTGTAGCTAAGGGGCCCTCCAGCTTGTACACCCGGATGCTGAGACTTTGTTGAACTCTGGTAACTATATATTGGGATTTGAATCAGACAACGTCTGTCTGTTGATGTTTGTGATTTGTTTGTATTTTGCTCCAAAGTTCAGGGTGCTGGCTTTTTTCCCTGAACTAAGTGAATGATATTTGTGTGCTGAATTAAAGTAAGCTTGCCAACCCCTTCACATTGCTTTCCTTATTAAGGCAGATCAAAAGAACCTGTGCTGTCCGGCAGCTTTCTGGGTGCTGGCTGTGGGTGGATCTTTCACCCCTATGCAAGCTGCTAGCCAGATTGAGGAAACACTCATTCTCTAAAAATTTCTACTGTCTTCAGCAGAGACCTAGGTTTCTTTCTTCTTTGCCTTTCTTTATTAAATTAATTTACTTTGTTCTGTTATTTAGTATTTCTATGATGTCTAAAATCTTTTCAAATAATAGGGAAGACATGGGAAATACTTGTTTTGCTCCCATTTGGAGTGAGGAAACTTTTAATGTTTTCCACATTTCATATAATAATATTTAGTGTTGAAAAATACTATTTATGTTATATAAAAGAAATATTATTTTATGTTTATGCTTTGTAAGACTTTTAACATGAGCATCGTTTTTATGAAACTACCTTTCTTATCATTTGAAGTGATATTATGGCTTTGTATATGATTCTTTCTAATATATTTAACTGAGTTATTTGGTAATAGTATGACGTAGTGGTTAGAGATGACCTTCAATATAGGATTACCTGGGTTCAAATCCTGCCTTACATATACTGGCTATGTAACCCTAGAGAAGTCATTTGACCTCTTCCTATTCTCAGCAACTCATATAGATAAGAAATTTCAAAAAGGAAGTGGAAATGCATTTGTAGAGAGAGGTTTTTTTCACCTATTCTTTTAAATTGCAAAAGGTCTAATATTAAGGTAATATAACCATTTCAAATGTATTTTCTAATATGGAGTAAGGTATTGGTTGAAGCCCAATTTCTTTTTTCCCAGTCTTTTAAAAAATATACAAGGACCTCTTTATTAAGTAATTTATATTTTCTGTCTTATCAAATACCGAGTTGTTGAATTCCATTTTTCCAATTCCTTTTGCTAGTCTATTCTATTGATCTACTTCTCTCTTTAAATCAATACCAGTGGATCTGATGACTGCTAATTTATAATATACTTCCTCCTTACATCTTTACATCTTTTTATTTGATATTTGAGATCTTCTGATTTTGTCAATTAAATATTTTTTTGGGGGGGCGGAGCCAAGATGGGGACTGGAAAACAGTAACTGGCGTGAGCTCCCCTCCAAGACCCTCCAAAAACCTATGAAAAAATGGCTCTGAACCAATTCTAGAACTACAGAACCCACAAAGGGGCAGAGGGAAACAGGACTCCAGCCCAGGTCTGCCTGGATGGTCTCGGAGTAAGGTCTGTCCCGAACAGAACTCCCAGTCCCCAGCCGAGGGGAGCGGAGCTGAGCCAAGCAGAGCCCAGCACGAGAGGCGGCGCGGAGCGGCGCGGGGCAGCAGACCACGGACCGACGAGACCTGGAGTGGAGCCGAGGGTGCCCGAGCTCGCAGAATTACTCAGCTGTGGCATGTACCAGACCTCACAACCCACAAACAGCAAAAGGTCAGTGGGGAAAGCAGCGGGACAGGAGTTTGCGGTTCGACTTCCACCCCTGAGGCAACGGAGGCGGGGCAGCTCTAATTCAGCTGCAGTTACTTCTGGCCCCAGGCCCACCAGGCGGGAGGAATTAAGTGGCCGATCTGAAGATTCAAGCCC
>JAQQSZ010009326.1:0-12804 GCA_028646595.1 Phalanger gymnotis
AGCGGAGGTGGGGCAGCTTTAGAACTAGGGCTGCAGTTGCTTCTGGCCCCAGGCCCACCTGGTGGGAGGAATTAAGTGGCTGATCAGAGCAGGAGTGAAGAGCCTGCTGAAGATTTAAGCCCAGTCCAGGTAGAGGGTTTTTGGGGAAGGGGGAGTGCTGGTGAGGCAACAGTATATGATGACCAACTATGAATGACAGCGCTTCTCAGTAACACAGTGATCTAAGTGCAAAGGACTCATGATGGAAAATGCTAATCTACATCCAGATAAAGAACTGATGGACTCTGAATGCAGATCGAAGCTTACTTTTTTCACATACATTATTTTTATTGTGTTTTTTCCCTTTCGAGCTGTTTCTTCTTTCACAACTGTGACCAATATGGAAATATATTTTACATGATTGTACATATATAAGCTATATCAAATTGCCTATCATTTTAAGAAGAGTGGAGGGAGGGAGAAAATTTTGGAACTCAAAATCATGAAAAAATGAATGTGAAAAATTTTCTTAACATAATTGGGAAAAAATTAAATACTATTTAAAAAACAAAAAAAAGTACATTTCAAAAGGATGATTTTTCCTCTGAGTACTAATTTAATTCCTCCCAGAAATTTTGGCTCATTTGTTAATTATAATCATTCCTTTTCACATTAATTTACTCTCTTCAGTAAGTTTTTTTAACCTACTCATACATGATGTCATGATTAATTCTTCACTAAGTCTGGATCTTTTACTTTCCTCCCCTATATTAATGACCTTTTATGTTGTATTTTCACCTGTAATGTATATGTTTACAATTTCTTCTTCATAACTTTTATTTATAATGTCTCTGTGGTTTAAAATATCCTCTACCTTTGTAAACATTTCACCTAGTCCTGAAAAGCCTTTATAATCCTGTTGTTAACCATTCAGAAGATGCCAGGCATCTTTCAGCTCCAATATCAATGTTTTGTTCCATTCTGTATTTTCTTTTGCTCTTATCTTTTTTTTTGCATTTGTCCATCTTTGAGAGGCATCTTAACTCTGCAGAATTACTATTCTTTTTGTAAGGTTCTTAACATTTCCATTTGGATTTAGATATGAGTATTGATATTGGTCCACTGACTCTGTTTCCCTTAAGAATAAAGTAGTTTCTCTGTTTCTCTCTCTTGATATTTTCATCTTAACTCTTGCTTTTTCTGATTCCACGCTTGAAACTCCTTTTCTCATACCACGGGTTGCATAGTCAGTTTTGATCCAACCTGTTATTTTCATGCTGTACCAGTATTTTAGATGGGTTTCTTGCATATAGCAGTTTGTTTGGTTTGGGTTTCTTATCCATTCTTTTTCATTTTATTGTGTAACTTAATCCACTCATAACTGAATTTCCCTTCATTATATTTGTTTTTTCCATTTTTTTTTGTTTCTCCCCCTTCCTCTATCAAGTCACTACTTCGAACCTGCAAATAGTTTTGTTAATAATACCCTAATAGTAGTCAATTCCATAGGCCGACTCCTGGTCACCTGCTCTGAGTTCTTTGCCCTATCCCAATTTCTCCAAATTTGCATTGTTCTCTGTCTGTCTTGCCCTTGTTTCTGTCCATCCTCTTTCCAGTGAAATGAGTAGTTATAAATTCTCCCTGTTCCTGTCACCTCCAGCCTCTTTAATTTTTCTCACTTTGTCTCACTGCTCTCCAAAAAAATTTCAGTGACTTTTTCCTCATTATTTATTTTTACTTCCACATTATTTTGAATTTTAAGCAAATTACTATTTTGTCAACACACAGGTATAGTTTTGTCTCTCCTTTACCCATGTTTGTGCCTTGAATTTCTTTATTTTGGATTATTGCTAGCACTACCATTTCTAGGACTAGTATACTACCCTTGTTTAGTTCTATGTTTCCTAGGAATCCTTACTGTTTTACCCTTGGAAATAATGCTACCATTTGGTTTATGATATGTACTTTTATCATATTAAAACCTAGCCCTTTTCTCCTTCCTCTGTTTTATAGGAGTTTCAGCATAAATGATTGTTGTACTTTATCAAAGCCTTTTTAATGTATCTTGTCATACAATCATCTGAGTTAGGGAGAGTATTTTTATTTTCTAATCTGATTAATTATATTAAATGTTATTCCTAATGTTCAGTTATTCTTGTATCCTTCCTATAAATTCATATTTGTCATAGTCATTTATTGGATATATATTGCTGTAGTCCCTTGTTAAGATCTTAATTATTTTGAATCCATATTCATTAGCAATATGTTCTATAGTTCTCCTTTCTTGTCTTAGTCTTCCAATTCTTCTTAATCAGGACTCTCATCATATAAGAGGATTTTGATACTTTTTCCTCAAGTTTTTCATAATCATTTCTGTCATATTATTGTCCTTTAAAAGTGTGGTAGCATTCACCAATAAATACAACTGAACCACGAGTTTCTTTTTTCTTTCTTTCATAATTTCTTTAACAGTAGTTTAATTTCATTTTCTGACACTAGGTTATTAAGATTTTGATTTTATGTTCTGTTAATTTTGCTAATAGTTTGTATATAAGCTCCATTTCTTTTAAATTTTCAGTTGTGTTACTATGTAATTGTGTGTACACTAAGTTTTGAAAAATCTTTCTGTATCTCCTGTTTTGTAATTTTGTTTTGTTCAGTTTTTTATTTGGGTAATTTGGTGTTTCTTCATTCCCTTTTCAACCATTAACATTTTGAACAGACTACCTAAATGTTTATGAATTACGTCTATACTTTCAAAGAGCTTTTTGCTATTATCTGTCAATTCCACATTTTTTATTTATAATTTTTTTTCCATTTTCCCTCTCATTTTCCACATTTCCTCTCATACTTATTTTGCATTTTTCTTTATTGACTTTTGTTTTTTTATTTCTCATTCAATGTATTGTTTCTCCCTTTTTCTATTTTGTCAAAGTATAGTTTCAGATATATGATTTTTCTTCTCAAAAGGAATGTGGCTTTATCCACATCCCAGAAAGTTTCATTTGCTTGTTCATCATTATTTTGCTCTTTCACATAATTATTAGTTCAATCATTTGATCTTTCAGCCAACTTGAAATTCAGGATGTCATCATTAATTTTTAATTTGGATCTGTACCTTTTTTTGTGTTCCCTATATTAGTGACTATTTTTGTTGTGTTATCAACCATATGGGATATGTTTACTTTTCTACTTTGTAACATTTCTTAATAACTTCTCTGTGCCCTAGCCCATCTTTTCTTTTCATAAACATATCATCTGGTTCTGAAAAAGTGTTGTTCCCATTCAGAAGATATCAGGAGTTTTTCAGCTCTATCATCCATGGGTTTTTTCAGTTCTATATTTTCTTTCCTATTTTATCTTTCTTTCAGATTTGACCATCTTGGAGAGATGAATATTAAAGTGTCCTGCAATTATTGTGTTGCTCTCAACTGTCTATACTACTTTGGGATTTCTCTGATTTTCCTATCATTCTCCTCTGGAAGACTTTTGCTGCCCCCCTCTCCCTACTTTTCAGCTTCCTTTTTTGTGTTGTCTTCTGGTCCTTGAGGGCTAAGGCTGTCTTTTTTTTATTTATGTATCCCCAGAGCCTAGTACAGTTCCTGGCACATAGTAGGCACTGAATAAATGTTTATTGGCTGATGGACTAATTTTGTAGAACCACAGTTTTACATTTTATCTTCTTTGATCCTATCTATTACTTGATTAGTCTTGAACTCTTCCCCTATTCATACATCTGAAAGGTAATTTCTTCCTCGGCACTCTAATTTGGTTATTTTGTGACCATTGATATCTAAGTCATGCATGTATTTGAGATTATCTTAGTATAATAAGATATTTGTTCAAAACTATTTTTGACAGACTGCTGTCCATTTTCCTAGTATTTTCTGTTCAATATTAAGTCCTTCTCACAGTAACTAGAATCTTTCAGTTTACCAAATACTATGTTACTGTGATTGTTTACTGCTGTATATTATAGATCTTGATCTGTTTCCCTGACAATCCTCTCAACTCCTTATGAAATACTAAGTCATTTTAATGATTATTGCTTTATAACACAGTTTGTGATCTTGACAGGCCCCTTCCTTGTCACTTTCTTTTCATTATTACCATTGAGACCCTTGACCTTTGCTTCTTTCACACAAATAGTGGTTATTATTTTTCTAGTTCTACAAAATATAACTTTGATAGTTTGTGTAGCACAATACAGTTTAAGTAAATTAATTTAAACAGTGTTGTCATTTTTACCGTAATGGCCCCACCTATCCAAGAGCAACTAATATCCATCTCAGTGTTCAATTCATCTTTATTTCAGCACATTGTTTTATATTTGGATTCACCTTGTTGCATCTGGGTAGATTCACTTCCATATATTATACAATATAGCTTCTGTAGTTACTTTGAGTTGTAGTTTCTCTTTCAAGCTCTTCCTGATGGGTTTATATGGTAAAATAAAGGAATGCTAATGAATTAGGTGAATTAATTTAATATCCTGAAACTGTGTTGAATTTATAAACTACTTGAAATTTTTATAAGACTCTTTAGGGTTTTCTAAAGAAATCATCATATCACCTCCAAAAAGTGATGCTATGTTTTCCTCTTTGTCCATCATTCCCTCTCTCTTCCTTGTCTTATTTCAATAGCTAGCATTTCAAGCATTTAAAGAACTATGTGAAATAGTAGTGTCAATAATGAGCATCCTTTCTTTAGCCATGATTTCATTGGAAAGACCGCTAACTTTTCTTCATTGTATAATTAGTCTGCTTGGATTGAGGTAGGTATTATTTGCTAAAGAAAGTTCCATTTATCACTAAGCTTTCTACAATATTTAAGCTAAATGAGGCTTAGATTTTGTCAAAAGACCATTTGTTGTCTCTTGGTATAGTCATATGTTTACTTTATTTATATTATTGACATGATTTAGTATATTTACCATCTGTCTTAAACTGAATAAACACTACATTTTTGTTGATGATATTGTTCATTCATTTCACTCATATCTGACTCTTCATGATCCCATTTGGGATTTTCTTGGCAAAGATACTGAAGTGGTTTCCCATTTCTTTCTCCAGTTTATTTTACAGATGAGGGAACTGAGATAAACAACGTTAAGTGACTTGTTCAGGGTCACAAAACTAGTAAGTTTTTGAGACCAGATTTGAATTCAGTTCTTCCTGACTCCAGACCCAGCAGTATAAACCCAATATGGTCATAGTGTATAATCTTTCAAATATATTGCCTTGCTAATATTTTATTCCAAAATTGTTTGCCTATGTTCATTCAGAATATTGCTGTATTGGTTTTCTTTCTATTCATTATCTTTTCCTTCTTCAGGTACAAAAACCATGATTGCCCCATAGAAAAAGACTGGAAGAATGCTGCTTTTCATTTAATTGTAAACAACTTATATATTATCAAAATGACTAGAATATCTTTATGACTTTGGCATCATAATTTTCCTAGAGTACTACAAGGCTAAGATCACATCTCACCTCTTTCAGGTTCCTGCTCTTCCCATATAAGTGAAGCAGCTTTTCCAAGATTATGTTTCTTCTGTTCTCTATATATCACATATGTACCTACTTATTTACTTGTTGTCTCTACCATTACATTTTAAGCTCCTTGAAAGTGGAAACTCTTTTTGTTCTTTGCTTTATAATGAGAGAAAGGCAAAAAGAGAGAGACAGAGAGAGAATTATTTGAAGGGACATCAGTAAAAATTACATAAGCAATGAGTAATTACTATATTTAATCCCTAAGTTTTGAATTTGGGGAAGAAGGCCACCATAAAAGTATAATCCTGGTGCCCTTGTTTCCTCTCTTCACAGAACTATGTTTGAGGTGGGAGACTCAATCAGATGCTAATTCAGAATAGACAGGTTTGGGGACCTCTGTCTGAATTTGACTTTGGAGACTCCTGGCAATTTAAAGCCAGAAGAAAGGCATTTGTCCTGCATCTTGTGCCATGCAGGATGAAGTACCCCTGTCAGGATTGAGCCACCTCTTATTTCTACACCCTTGCTCTCCTGTCCTTCTGGGATTCTGGTACAATGAAGTAGGAGGAGGATGGAAGTCAGAAATTATGGGATGCTTGCTGCTGAACCTGCTATTTTTACTGAATATGAAGGAAGAGGAGAAAGAGACAGGAGAGACAGAAGTCTGAAGTCCCTAGCTGTAGCCGAAGCTGCCAAAGTTCATTTGTGCCACTTTCCTTCTAGTTAGCATTACCTCCTTCTCCCCTCCCTGTACTATTCTGTATATATGTTTGGTATCTAGGTATAAACAAAGAATATTTGGTGGTCACCAAAACTTTGTCTGGTGTGAGTAGTGCTGGTACATCAAACACCAGCTAGTACATCAAGATCTAGTGAAAAATTATGATCCCTTTCAGGAGACAGAAGTCATAGCCTGACTTCATTGTGGCTGAAGCACAAAGTGGGGCAGAGAGGAGGAAGAGCAGATGCAGATCTAATTTGGAACACCCACATGTATGAAAGCTGTACTTCTAGTAAATCACCAAGTATGTCCACATTTCCAAAACACAGGAAGCAGCTAAGCCGTGCAGTCGATAGGGCACAGGACTTTGAATCAGAAAAAGCTAAGCTGGAGTCCTGTTTCAGGGACTACCTAGCTGTTTGAACATGGGGAAATCACCTGACTTCTCTGTGCCTCAATTTCATCATCTATAAAATGAGGGTAATACAATTCCCTAAGTGAGAGGGTTTGGGGAGGACGAAATAAGGTAATATATGCAAACAGCTTTACAAATCTTCAAACAATATATAAGTATAAACCATAAGCATTATCATTACTACTACTACTACTACTATTACTACTACTACTACTACTACTACTACTACTACTACTACTACTACTACTACTACTACTACTACTACTACTTCTACTAGTATCACCACAACCACCACTGAAGGGATGAGAACAGCAAGTGGTAGTGGGAATTCAGTGAATCACACGAACTCCATCTTGTGACCCAATTCTGCAGCTAGGACAATTCTCTTTCTATTAAATTATGGGTATAGTCCAGTGTCTGTCCTGTGAGAAAACATTCTTCAGTTGTGAGAATTGTCAAAAAAAACTTTATTACATTTTCTGAGCTCAGCCCTGAGTGGCTGGCAAGCTGGAACAGTTCTGCCTGCTGCTTAGGGATCCTTGATCAAGCACTTAGGTTATGTGATGCAAGGAATCAGGTCTCAAAGAAGTTAATCAGTTATTGTTTCTGTGTTCCTTTGACTGAATATAGACATTTGGTTGGAGGATGAGGGGGAGTGGGTCACCATATTTTCTGATTTCAGGATAATTTTTCATGTTTACTCCCCCTCTAAATTTGAAAAGTCTCTAATCTTTCCTCCAATTAGAAATCAGATTACCCAATTTTTTATTGCTTTCTTTTAATTAACTGGCCTTATTTGATTAATTGTTTTTAAAGTGTAACAATTTGTCTCTCCCTGTATTCAGTGTGCAGTGCCAAATCTGAGGAAGGCCTAGTACTGATTCATTAAGCAACTGGCATACATTGCTTAATAAGGCAATATGCTCAGGAACTCTAACCTTTGTTTGTATAGTCATATCCTCACTAGAGTGGAAACTCACTTAGGGGCAGGACTGTTTTTTCTTTCCTGTGTTTTTAAACTCAGAATTTTGTTTAACGTACCTAGGCACCCAATAAATTCTATAACTCTATATTCTTATTTATCTGCCTGAATTAATAATTAAATTATGAAATCATCAAATGCACTCAGAATTCCTGGTTCTTTGGGTACTCGCTGGGAAAAATCATTATTGGCAGAGGGAAACAGGGTAGCAATCACACTTTAATAAGACACAGAGACAAGCAGCAAAAGTGGTACAGAGGCAGACAGTGACATGAGGACAGGGAATGGAATGGTTAAGGAAAGCTGACAGCTCGGGGAAGAGGTTGGGGAGAAGAGAGGTTGAGCATGTCAGCCATGAAACTAGAGTTGGCTGCACTTGGTACCATGGACCTGATGGAGATGGAGGAGTGCTGGGGGGTGAGTGTGGATCAGGAGTTTGAGGTCTCATCTTTCTAAGACTTATAGGGAAACAGACCAACTCCTTCCTGTGCCACCTTGGGATTAGGTCATCAACACCTCCAAATCATCTCAAAGTTATCAGTGAAACTTCAGTCATCATCCCCATTATCAGCACCTTTTTGATGTCCTGCTAGTCTGAAACTACCGAGGTATCCCTCCCTCTGTCTGTCTGTCTGTCTGTCTGTCTGTCTGTCTCTCTCTCTCTCTCTCTCTCTCTCTCTTTTTCTCCTTTGACAAAACCTTAAGCCTAGTTCACTCTGAAGCTCATAGAATGGATCACAATCGGTCCCTGCCCAAGCTACATTTAATGGCTGTATTTTGGCCCCTCTTGGCTTAGATTGAATGTCAGTGGTAACTCCTTCTCTTTGGTACAGCAACTTTGAGGGTCTTCCCCTCCCAATTTGACTTTTTTTCTTTTTAAAGGAGCCATCCGTTAACTCACTTCTTATAATGGCTATTCACTCTAAGTGAGAACTTGAAAAGGCCTTAGCTTAAAGGGGCCAGGGTCTCCCATTGCATCCTGGGTCATCTCCAGTCATACTGATGAATATTTGGTCACTGGACCCAAATGGCTCTGGAGGGGAAAGTGAGGCTGCTGGCCTTGCACAGCCCTCCCTTACTTAAATCAAAGTCGACTGCAAGTCATGTCATCATTTCCCTGATGCTATGGTCCTCTTCGAAAACGAAGGAAAACACAAACAAGCACAAGGTTCTGAAAGGAATACTACAATATTCTGAATGGGCAGGCCAAAAATATTTGTCTCTCTACCTATTTATAATCTATGTATCATCTATCTATCCCGTGCCTCACTGTCGCTCAGCTCTCATAGCCATTCAATTGTCAAATTTTGTAATTACTAAATACAAAACAACTTGGATGAAGATCTTCCTATTTGTCTGATTGGCAATGAAGTTGTCAACAAGTATTTGTTAAACACCTACTGTATATGAAGCCTTAGGCAAGGTGCTGGGGAGACAAACACTATAATTAAAAAGCCCCTGCCTTTTAGTTAATTCAATCTTCTTGGAGGAGACAACATGTGCTTGTATAATTATGTACAAAATAGAACCAAATTCAAATTAATTGTTTTGGGAAAAGAAGTTCTCTAACATCCAAAGGTCAGTACTCAGGCCTCAAGTAGGAAGAGGAATAATGTTACCTGAGCTTTAAAAGAAAACTGTCTGAGTTGAAAATGGATTCCATTCTAAGAGCAAGTAGCATACTTTGCAAAGACCTAAGTGGTCTTCCTGGCTCAAGTTGTTCCCCTCTCCATTCCATCCTCCACTGAGCTGCTGAAGTGACATTCTTGCACTGTGGTTCTGATTATGTCCATTCCACAATCGAAATATTACATTGGCTCACTACTGCATCTAGTGTCAAATCCAAAGAACTCTGTCACATACTACCATTTGTAAACACCTAAAACCTATTTAATGTAATCATATATTATTAGACTCTGTGTACTCTAAGATCCAGGAATATTTGCCTTATTGCTTTTCTTCACACATGACATTTCATTTCCCTTCAATAAGCTTTTATGATGCTCATTAACTCTTGCCTTGAATTCAATCTATCCTGACTTCTGCCTCTTCCAGTCCCCTAGTTTCCTTTGCAGCTCAGCTAACCAGCCACCTCATTCTACTTAAGGACTTTGCTAGTGCTGCCCCACCCAAAAAAGTTAGTAAGCTTCCCCCTTTCCCACAACAACTTGCAGTTTAATTATATTTTGTATATAATTATGCATATATATATGTTGTCTCCACCAATAGGATAGAAACTCCTGGATGGCAGAGGCTATTTAATTATTGTCTTTATGTCTCCAGAATCTAGCATCTGGCTTCAAATAAAGTACATGCTTAAATACTTTTTGACCACTTCTGTGCCACTTAGAAAAATAAGACAACCTTACACTGAAATCTGCTGTCTAGAAAGAATATTGCAGCATCTGGAAAAGTTTATATGAGAAAATAGGAGAGAGCACTTTACAGAATTTGATAAAATATAAAATTTGGAAAAATAAAACATCTAGAATATCAAGGGAAATGATGAAAAAAAGTAAAGATAAAGGGATAATAGCATTTCTAGACCTTAAACTATGTTTTAAAGCAGCAATCAACAAAACTATCTTGTAGTGGAGGGGAGAGAGAAAGAGAGAGAGAGAGAGAGAGAGAGAGAGAGAGAGAGAGATTGATTCAGAACAGAACTATAAAGCAGAAAATACACATTACCCAGGTAAAACTCTCTACTTGATTAAAATTTCAGGGAACACTGGAAAGTACCACACTCCACAAAATCTTCTAAATTAAAACATGACCTTAATAGTACAGATCATACTATTCAAAAATTTAGAGAAGAAATACATCATACTTCTCATACATGTGGGTAAGAGATATATTCTTTTTTTTCAGATTTTCTATCTAAAAATATCATCAGGAAGTCACAATGTAGGTCACAAATAAACACTCCTCAGAACAACAAAAAATGAGAAAAGAAAACCCCAGAGAAAAACACATGGTTCAATAAACATAACCATCACAGTGTTATAAGGTCTGGGAGCCTGATCATGTGGCCCCTGGGCTCAAGGAAGCAAGAAAACAGGGTTTTTCTTAACTACGTCAAATAGGAAGGAAATGGTTGAGTCCCACCCTGTCCTCTCACATATACTTTTCGATTTGAGCCCATGGCCATGACTAATGACCAAGCCAAGCTGCTAGAAAGCAGAAGAGACTAGATAAACAGTGACTATGCTGAGGTGAAATGGTCACTACAGATTTTGTAGCAGGTTGGGGGTAGCAGCCAAGTGGCCTCTGGCAACTGCATCGATGAAGTCTTCTGCGGAGGAAGAAGGGTTAAGTTGCCCTGAGCCCAAGAAGCACCTGGTTACCTTTTGGCCTTGAGCCTGGCTGATATGCTACCTTTGTTTTTTTTTTTTTTTATTGAAAGAGAGGCTATCAAAATGTGAAAGGAATTAAGTAAAATGTGAAGGGAGAATTGCATCCAGGTCTCAGGGCCAAGTGGATGGGAGCTACTTGAGATGTGATAATCGGAAGCAGTTGCCTGGAGGGAGGCCTTGGTCTGCAGCAAATGGGGGTGGGAGGAAGGAGGCTCAAGAGCCTCTAGCTCTTCCCACTTCATTGCATTGATCTGCCCTAGGCACTATGACGAGACAGCCCTAAGGATAGTTATGAGAGGAGAAGGGGGAGGATACCATTACTCTACCCTCCCCACTCCCAAGAGCACCAGATCTATTTCCTCTCTCCAAAAGTAGAGAAATTGCACCTATCTAAACTTAGACCCATCACAGCAGACAGTGGGATCCAAATCCCTAAAAGCTGAAAATGGAAGGTAAATTGAAAACCCCCAATTAAATACCAAATTAGAAATAGTGAAAATCAAAGGGGAGATCAATAAAATTGAAACCAAGAAAACTATTGAATTAATAAATAAAACAAAGAGCTGGTTTTATGAAAAAAATCAATAAAATTGATAAACCTTTGGTGAATTTGATTAAAAAAAGAAAAAAGAAAATCAAATTACCATTATCAAAAATGAAAAGGATGAGTTCACCTCTAATGAAGAGGAAATCAAAACAATAGTTAGGAATTATTTTACCCAATTGAATGCCCATAAATTTGACAACCTTCGAGATATGGATGAATATCTACAAAAACATAAAATTGCCCAGGTTAACAGAAAAGGAAGTAAAATTTCTAAATAACCCCATCTGAGAAAAAGAAATTGAGCAAGCCATCAATGAACTCCCTAGGAAAAAATCTCCAGGGCCAGATGGTTTTACATGTGAATTCTATCAAACATTTAAAGAACAATTAATTCCTATACTTTGTAGACTATTTGGGAAAATAGGTGAAGAAAGAGTCCTACCAAATTCTTTTTATGACACAAATATGGTACTAATACCCAAACCAGGTGGAGTCAAAACAGAGAAAGAAAATTATAGACCAATTTCGCTAATGAATATTGATGCAAAAATTTTAAATAAAATAAAATATTAGCAAAAAGATTGTAGCAACTTATCACTAGAATAATACTCTATGACCAAGTAGGATTTATTCCAGGAATTCAATGCTGGTTCAATATTAGGAAAACAATTAGAATAATTGACAACATCAACAACAAAAATAGCAGAAAACATATGATCATCTCAATAGATGCAGAAAAAGCCTTTGACAAAAAAACACCCGGGCAGAGCCAAGATGGCGGCTGGGAAGCAGTGACTGGCGTGAGCTCCCCACCAAGTCCCTCCAAAAACCTATTAAAAATGGCTCTGAACCAATTCTAGAGCTGCAGAACCCACAAAGTGGCAGAGGGAAGCAGGGCTCCAGCCCAGGACAGCCTGGATGGTCTCTGGGTAAGGTCTGTCCCGCACGGAGCTTCCAGCTCCGAGCTGAGGGGAGTGGAGCTGAGCCTAGCATGCATGGCGCAGACTGACCAAGGACCGACCAGAGCAGCAGCCAAGCGGAGAGTGCCCTACAGTCCTGAATTACTGAGCTGTGGCATCTACCAGACCTCTCAACCCACAAAGAGCAAAGACAACAGAGAAGGTTAGTGGGAAAAGCTGCTGGACTGAGTTTGCGGTTCGGCCACCGCCCCTGGGGCAGCGGAGGTGGGGCAGCTTTAGAATTACAGCTGCAGTTGCTTCTGGCCCCAGGCTCACCTGGCGGGAGGAATTAAGTGGTGGATCAGAGCAGGAGTGGACAGCCTGCTGAAGATTTAAGGCCAGTCCAGGTAGGG
>JAQQSZ010009327.1:0-12804 GCA_028646595.1 Phalanger gymnotis
ACTCATCACAGTGAATAGCCAAAGTGCTCTAGCTGAGGATGACTTTTAGATCTGTGCTATCAGTATATATAAGAGGAGCTATGTGGCACAGCGGATAAAGTGTCTGGCCTGGAATCAGGAAGACCTGAGTTCAAATCTGGCCTCAGACACTTGTTCATTCTTCCTTTTGAAGATCAGTAACATCACTGAGCCATGTCTTGACCTGCTCATAAATTGGATTTAACTGAGGAAGAGCTGCACAAATTCATCAGCCTCACTCTCTCTTCCAAGGTCAGAGAAGTCCAATGGCAGAACAAAAGTCACGATGGCTGGTGATAGCCTGGGATGCAGTGGACGACGTTGACATCTTCAATGCCCAGTTAAGCTCTAAGCACTCCACAGCGCTCCAGCCTCCTTCACGGCTGTCGGCACAAATTGTTCTCATCTGCCCATTCTGCCGGGGGACGTCTTCACACGCTGCAGGTAGATGTTTCCTTAACTCCGATGCGTTTGAGGGTGGTCAGTTACCCACAACTGGGTTTAGTCTGTCTATGAAGACAGTTTACCTTTGTGTGGCTGTCGTGCATGCTACAGCTTCTTGGAGTCACAGGTAAGAGACAAGGTAGATGAGCAGCCCTGAAAAGGGCTCAGCAAGCCCTCATACAAGAGGTGCTAGTCCTGCCTCAACTCCCTATTCACATCTCAGACACTTACTAACCGTGTTACCCTGGACAAGTCATTTAAACCTTTTGCCTTAGTTTCTTCATCTGTAAAATGAGCTGGAGAAGGGGATGGTAAATCACTCCAGTATCTTTGCCAAGAAAACCCCAAATGGGGTCATGAAGAGTTGGACGTGACTGAAATGACCGAATAACAACCCCCACCAATTTCTCTGTATTAACTAACTATAAAGGTTAAGTCATAATTTTGATCATATTCGGGTTGATCAGATAATCCGAACTGAACAGGGATACGAGATCGGAATAAAACAAGCATTAAACACACTTTCTCAGAGCCTTTCCCTTGACATTAGTATAATAGAGCTTTCTAAAAGTCTTTGATAGAAGAAGAAACAATTGTGATTTCTCTGGGGAGGTGGGGGGAGGTGGGGAGGGTGACACCCAGAGAGGGCATATTGTTTGAGCAGAAGACCTTAGTGAATGCATGGGCAAAACAAGGACTCAAACCCAGGTGTTCTGGTTCTCAGTTCTGGTCTTATTCTGCCAGATTGAGCCTAGTGGCACGTATCAGGATGGTTGCCCATCACTTAGCCAAAATCATCATCAGCAAATCATTTCTGAATCAATCCCAACTAGACATTTCCCCCCCAAACCATCAGTCATTTAACATGCACCAACTATATGCCAGGCATTATATTAGGTGCTAGGTATACAAACACAAAGACAAAAATGAAATGGCTCCTGCCCTCAAGTAGTTTACATTCAATTGGAATAGGCAGCCAATATACAATAAATATATAGAAGTAAAACATAAAGTTAAAAAAAAATATTGCAGAGGGAGTATACTAGCAGCTGAGGGGGGAATCATGAAAGTTTCTATGTAGCAGGAGGGTCTCGCATATGGTTTCTTTCTCCTAGACATTTCATCAAAAAGGAGACCAAGGGAACAAGACTCAGGGTCCTCACTTCAAAGTAATGCCAACTTAACTCTGGAGGAAAAGTTCCAGAAAGACATCGGAATACATGTCCAAGAGAGACCAAACACGTCTTAACTTTCAGGTCTGTTGCCCTGTTGAGAGGGAATCCTCCTCAGTCTGAAAAATCTGTGACTTCAATGCCTGAGTCTAAAGGATTGAGAAGATGCATGATCCAGTGATACTATATGCTCTCGCACGCAGCCACAAAGCAATACCCAAGGAACAACAGCCCGAGAAGGGAAACAAGTTTTGCAGGTTGGACCCTAGAAATACTGTGCATCTTGTTAAGGGAACTAAGGGAACCTGTTAAGGAAAACGTTTCCTAATGGAATCTCCCTCACAAGCCAAGTGGGTTGGAGCCCAACCAAGAAATGCTGTCAAATGCTTAAAAAGAAGGGGTCTTGCCTTCTTTTGCTTTTTTATCCTAGTCAGTAGAGGAGTGACCAGGGGGACAAGACTTTTACTATGTGAGCAAGTCATAGATACTTTGAGATTCAGTTTCTTTTTCTATAGAATGGGTAATGAAAGACTTACCCCACTCACTGAAATGAAATAATATAAATGGCATTAACGTTAATAGAGTGGAAGTCTTTTGAGAGGAAAAGCTTTGTTTCCCCCTTCACTCTTACACTGCAACATTGTGCACCAGGGTGTCATTTTATGACTCCCTGTTAATTGATTGATGGATGTGGTCTGGAATGGAGAACAAGGTACAGGACTTTGGTGGCTAAATCTTACCCTATTGTCTTTCTTCCTTGAAATAGACCCAGAGGAAAAGACTTGAGATTGAAGCAAGATGAATTTCAGTAGATATCAGGAGAATCCTTCCAGTAGAATATAAGCTTTTTGAGGGCTAGATCTGTTTCCTTTACGTCTTTGTATTCATGTCACCTAGTATAGTGCTCTGTACATGGTAAATGGTTAATAACTGTATGTTGAATTGAATTGAATCTCCAGTGGTGGGGGAGATATGGGAATAGGTGGGGGAGATAGGGGAATAATGTACATTTTGTGTACATTTTAAAGCATCCAGTTATTTCATTTCATCCTTACAACCTCATGAGTCATGTAGAGAAGCCTTCCTGGAATCCTGAAATGGATGAGAATCAGCTTTCTCCCAAGCTAGAAGGCATTTCATTTACAATTTTTCTATGACATTTATCTTGCAAGATTTTAGACTTAGGGCTGGAAGGTATGTTAGACCATTAAGACCAATCCCATCGTTTTAGAGATCAGGAATTTAAAGCCTAGAGAGGTCAAGTGATTTGCTAATGGTCATATACTGTGTAAATGTCTGAGGTGTGATATAAATTTGGACTTTCCTGACCAAGTTAGGCACTGTAGCTCCCGAGCCTCCTAACTGCCTTCTGTTATTGTGTTTTTAAGTGCATGTACCATCATTCTCCCTACTAGGCTGATTGAAAAATCCTTCAAAGAAGACCCAGGTTTCTTTATTCTTCCTTGCATCCCCTCACAATGCCTAGCATAATACCTTACAAATATCCAATAAATGCATGTTGAGTTATAATGTAATCATGGAATGCTAGCGATGTGAATAACCAAAAAGATTATCCAGGTAGAGAAGAATAAAGTTAGAAGGGATCTAAGACATTATTCGACCTAACTCCTTCATTTTACAGGGGAAGATACCAAGGTTCAGTGAGATGAATGAGATGAAGAGAGATGATTGAAATAGCCTCCTAACTGATCTCCCTGCCTCCCCCTTTCTGATCATCTTCCACATAGCTGCAAAAGTGATTTTCTTATTCTATAGTTCTAAATGTGTTACTCCCCTATTTGTTAAACTTCCTGGGCTCCCTATTACCTTGAACATCAAATACAAATTCCTCCGGCATTTAAAGCCCTTCCCAACCTAACTATAACCTATCTTTTGAGTTGGTTCAGCCAAACTGGTGTTCTTGTTCTTCTTTACACAGGACATCTCATCCCCTGAATTCTATGCCTTGGTACTTGTTGTCCCCTTGCACGGGATGTACATGAGGACTAGCACCTCTGGTATGATGGCTTGTTGACCACTTTCAGGGATGCTCATCCATCTTTGGTTTCTGCTCACCACCCAATCCTCACCTGTGGCTCCGAGCAGCTACAGCATATGTAGTAGCTGCCTCTAGTAAAACTATCTCAGCATATGGGCTAAACCAGGTTAAAGGCAATTGATGGGCCTCAAACCCCTCGATGAGTGAGTGAAGGGGATGTCTACTCCAAGCATGTGAAGATTTTGCTGGGGCAGACTGAGCGGAGAAGAACAATTTGCTCCAACGTCCATGAAGGCGGCTGAAGCAGGCACTGTGGAGCACTTAGAGCTCGATCAGACATTTAAATTGCTAAGGTTATCCACTTCATCCCAGGCCATTGCTAGTCATCCTGACTTTTGTCCTGGCACTGGACTTCTATGCAATTCTACCTCACTTAAATCCAATTCTTATGCAAGTTGAGACATCACCCAGGGACATCATTGGTCCTCTTAGAAAATGAAGGATAAGGGGCAGAGCCAAGATGGCTATGTGAAAGGAAGGAACTATTGGAGCTCTCTCACAAATTCTGTCATATACATCTAAAAAAGTGAATCTGAGCAGATTTGAGATAGTTAGAAGCCACTAGTAGATTCAGAGAGGTAGGAGTGCCAGGCACTCTGAAGGGAAGCTGACCAAACCAACCAGGAACAGCAGAGGAATCTGGCCACCATGCCAGTCTGGGAGAGTGCTGGGAGAGTGAAATGCCAGAGCAGAATCAGGTCCAGGGCGGAAGGACTGGCTACAGCCATGACTGTACCTCAGGCCACAGTCCAAGACAGGAGTCTGTCAGAGCTGTGGGAGACACCAGCACAGAGGCTGTGGCTGTGGGAGCAGCTAGCCTGGAGGCCTCCAACCCACAGTGTAAAGGTTTGAAACTCACCTTCTTGGACTTCCAAGAGCCATGATGGCCAGGTAAAATGGCTCCCATCCCTCCCTTGAATAAACCCAGAGAATACTCCCATGGGAGAAACAGAGGAGCCAGAAGTAGGGCTTCAGTAATGAGAGAAGTTGGGGAGAGGGCCCTTCCTGTGGTGGTAGAAGGAGACTAATGCAGGAAGACAGGTGTTCCAGCAGCCTTCACCTCAGCAGAACAATGAGAGTAACTGAGCCCCAGGGGGTGGAGCTAACAAACTTCAATACCAAGACCCCAGACATGGCTTTCCACAGCCAGGGGAAGTGGCAGACACCAGCACAGACAACAACTGAGACCACCCATGCTGTAGAACAGTCCTGGGGAAGAGGAGACTCCCAGCAGCCAGTACACCCCTCCCACACACCTCATGAAACCAGAGGCCATAGCACATAAAGCCAGTGAGCAGGCCGACAGATTCCAACACAAGAAACTTGGGACAGAGCCCGCTGAGCCCCAGAAACAGAGATCCACTTTAGAAGCCAGGAGGAAAAAAAACAACATGAAAAAATACACTAAAAAGCCAAAGACCATTGATTCCTATTATGGAAACAGGGAAGATCAAAACACCAATTCAGAAGAGGACAGCATGGACACTATATCCACATCTGAAACCTCAAAAAGGAAAGTGAACTGATCTCCAGACCAAGAAGCATTCCTGGAAGAACTGAAGGAGGACTTTAAAAACCAAATTAAGGAAGTAAAAGAAAAAATGGAAAAATATTCACTGATGAAAACAAATCTTTAAAAAGTAAAATTGGAGAAATGGTTAAGGAGAATCAGAATATAAATGGAGAAAATGTCTCATTGAAGAGTAAAATCAAGCAAATGGAAAAGGAGACAGAGGAGATAAACAAAGAAAACAACATTAAAAATAGAATTGGGCAAGTAGAAGCTAAGGACTCTATGAGACATCAAGAATCAGTCAGACAAAATCTAAAGAATGAAAAAGTAGAAGAAAATGTGAAATATCTAATTGGAAAAACAACTGACCTGGAAAATAGATCCAAGAGCGACAATCTAAGAATTATTGGTCTATCAGAAAGCAACGATGAAAAAAATACTTAAGAAAACAAATACTTAAGGAAAATTGCCCCAAGGTCCTAGAACCAGAGGATAAAATCATCATTGAAAGAATCCATGGATCACTCCCTGAAAGAGATCCCAAATTGAAAACTCCAAGAAACGTTATACAAAATTCCAAAACTACCAGGTCAAGGAGAAAATACTGCAAGCAGCTAGGAAGAAGCAATTCAAAGATCAAAGAACTACAGTCAGGATCGCACAGGATCTTTCAACTTCTACATTAAATAACAGGAGAAATTGGAATATGATATCCCAAAAGGCAAAGGAGCTTGGTCTACAACCAAGGATCAACTACCCAGCAAAACTGAGCATAATTTTCCAGGCAAGAAGATGAACATTCAATGAAATAAGGGAATTCCAGACCTTCCTGAAGAAAAGGCCAGAGCTCAATGGAAAATTTGATCTTCGAATACAAAACTCAAGAAAGACATAAAAAGGTAAGCGGGGAGGGGGACCCCTAGTTAATCAATAAGGTTAATTAGTTACATCTTTATGTAGGATTATTTTGTTTTATATATGTTATACATATATATACACACATATATGTCATATATATATATATGTCAATCTTGAGAATAGTATAGTTATTAGGACAATTGAAAGGGATATTCACAGACTGTGGGTATCAGTATAAAATAACAGATATAATGATAAAAATATAATTAAGAGATATAAAGGGATGGTTCTGGGAGAAAAGGTAAGGAGGTAGTAGAAAGGGGAAATTACATCACATGAAGAGGCACAAAAACATATTATAGTAGAAGGAAAGAAGGGAGAGAGAAGAGCAGTATTTGAGCTTTACTCTCATCAGATTTGGTTCAAGAAGGGAATAACATGCCCTAATAAGTATAGAAATCAAACTTGTCCTATAGGTAGTAGGAGAGAAATAGAGAAAGAAAAGGGAGGGGATGGTCAGAAGGGAGGGAAGAAGTAGCGAGAGGAAAATGGTAAGATAAGGGAGGGGAATCGAGAGGGAGGGTAAACTGAGGAAGGTGGTGATCAAAAGCAAAATTCTGTTGAGGAGTGGGAGAAGGGAGAAATAAAAGCATAAACGGGGTGGGGGGGGAAATAGGATGGAGAAAAAGACACAGATAGTAATCATAACTGTGAATGTGAATGGGATGAACTCTCCCATAAAACAGAAGTGGATAGTAGAATGGATTAAAAACTGTAATCCTACAATATGTTGTTTACAAGAAACACATTTTAAACAAGGGGATACACACAGGGTAAAGGTAAAATGCTGGAGTAGAATATATTGTGCTTTAGGTAAAGTAAAAAAAAAAGCAAGGATAGCAATCCTAATCTCAGACAAAGCAAAAGCAAAGCTAGATCTAATTAAAAGAGATAAGGAAGGACACTATATCCTGCTAAAAGGCACCGTAAACAATGAAGCAATATCATTATTTAACATATATACACCAAATGGTATAGCACGCAAATTCTTAGAGGAGTGGTTAAGGGAGTAATAGGAAGAAAGAGACAGCAAAACTATAATAATAGGGGACCTCAGCCTCCCCCTCTCTGAACTTGATAAATCTAACCTCAAAATAAACAAGAAAGAAGTTAAGGAGGTGAATAGAAGTTTAGAAAAGGTAGATACGATAGACCTCTGGAGAAAACTGAATGGGGATAAAAAGGAATATACCTTTTCTCAGTGGTACATGGCACATACTCAAAAATTGACCATGTACTAGGGTATACAAACCTCACAATCCAGTGCAGAAAGGCAAAAGTAGTCAAAGCATCCTTTTCAGATCATGATGCAATAAAAATTATTTGTAATAAAGAACCATTGAAAAATAAACTAAAAATTAATTGGAAAGTAAATAATGTAAAGAATGAGATGGCCAGAGAACAAATCATAGAAACAATTAATAACTTCATTCAAAAGAATGACAATAATAAGACAACATACCAAAACTTATAGGATGCAGCAAAAGCAGTTCTTAGGGGAAGTTTTATATCTCTGAATGCTTAAATGAATAAAATAGAGAATAAGGAGGTCAATGAATTGGGCATGCAACTGAAAAAGCTAGAAAAAGAACAAGTTGAAAATCCCCAATTAAGTACTAAATTAGAAATAATGAAAATCACAGGAGTAATTAATAAAGTTGAAATCAAGAAAACTATTAAATTCATAAATAAGTTGGTTTTACAAAAAAAATAAAATTGATAAACCTTTGGTCAATTTGATTAAAAAAAAGAAAGAAGAAAATCAAATTACCAGTACCAAAAATGAAAAGAGTGAATTCACCTCCAATGAAGAGGAAATTAAAACAATAATTAGCAATTATTTTGCCCAATTGTATGCCCATAAATTTGACAACCTTAGGGATATGGATGAACATTTACCAAAATATAAATTGCCCAGGTTAACAGAACAGGAAGTAAAATAACTAAATAACCCCATCTCAGAAAAAGAAATTGAGCAAGCTATCAATGAATTCCCTAGGAAAAAATCTCTGTGGCCAGATGGTTTTACATGTGAATTCTACCAAACATTTAAAGAACGATTAATTCCTATACTTTATAGACTATTTGGGGAAATAGATGAAGGAGTCCTATCAAATTCTTTTTATGACACAAATATCATACTAATACCCAAACCAGGAAGAGTCGAACCAGAGAAAGAAAATTATAGACCAATTTCCCTAATGAATATTGATTCAAAAATTTTAAATAAAATATTAGCAAAAAGATTGCAGCAACTTATCACAAGAATAATACACTATGACCAGGTAGGATTTATTCCAGAAATGCAAGGCTGGTTGAATATTAGGAAAACTATCAGCATAACTGATCATGTCAACAACAAAACTAGCAGAAACCATATGATCATCTCAAAGGATGCCGAAAAAGCCTTCGACAAAATACAACACCCATTCTTATTAAAAACACTAGAAAGCATAAGAATAAATTGAGCTGTCCTTAAAATTAGAAATAGCATCTACCTAAAACCATCAACAAGCATTATTTGTAATGGGGATAAGCTAGATGCATTCCCCATAAGACCAGGGGTGAAACAAGGTTGTCCATTATCACCCCTATTATTCAATCTGGTACCAGAAATGTTAGCTGTAGCAATAAGAAAAGAAAAAGAAATTGAAGGAATTAGAATAGGCAAAGTGGAAACTAAATTATCAGTTTTTGCAGATGTTATGATGATTTTCTTAGAGAATCAAGTAAAAAAACTACTTGAAATAATAAAAAACTTTAGCAAAGTTGCAGGATATAAAATAAACCCACATAAATCCTTGGCATTCCTATATATCACTAACAAAGCCCAACAGCAAGAGATAGAAAGAGAAATTCCATTTAAAGTTACTGTAGACACTATAATATATTTGGGAGTCTACCTGCCAAGACAAACCCAGGGCCTATATGAACATAATTATGAAACACTTTTCACACAACTAAAGTCAGATCTAAATAAATGGAAAAAAAATCAGCGGCTCATGGTTAGGCCAAGCTAATATAACAAAAATGACTATTTTATCTAAATTAATTTATTTATTTAGAGCCATACCAATTGAACTACCAAAAATTATTTTACAGAGCTGGATAAAATAATAACAAAATTCATCTGGAAGAACAAGAAGTCTAGAATATCTGAGGAATTAATGAAAAGAAATGCTAGGGAAGGTGACCTAACCATACCAGATATTAAAATGAACTATAAAGCAGCAGTTATCAAAACTGTTTGGTACTGGCTAAGAAACAGAGGTGGATCAGTGGAATGGGTTAAGTACGCAAGACGCAGTGGTTAACTTCTATAGCAATCTACTTTTTGATAAACCCAAAGAATACGGCTTCTGAGCTAAGAATTCACTATTTCACAAAAACTGCTGGGAAAATTGGAAAATGGTAGGTCAGAAACTTAGTATCTTACACCGTATACCAAAATAAAGTCAAAATGGGTTCATGATTTAGGAATAAAGGCTGGTACTATAAGCAATTTGGGAGAGCAAGGAATAGTTTACCTGTCAGATTTATGGTAAAGGAAAGAATTCACGATCCAACAAGAGATAGAGAGAGTTACAAAATGCAAAATGGATAATTTTGATTATGTTAAATTGAAAAATTTTTGTATAAAAAAGCCAATGCAACAAAGATTAGGAGGGAAACAGAAAATTGGGAGAAAATCTTTACAACTAGTATCTCTGATAAAGGCCTCGTTTCTAAAATATACAGGGACTGAGCCAAATTTATAGGAATACAAGTCATTCTCTAATTGAGAAATTGTCAAAGGATATGAACAGGCAGTTTTTAGAGGAAGAAATTAAAGATATCTATAGGCATGTGAAAAAAATGTTCTAAATCACAACTGATTAGAGAAATGCAAATCAAAACAACTCTTAGGTATGACATCTCTGCTGTCAGATTGGCTAACATGACAAAACAGGAAAATGATATATGCTGGAAAGGATATGGGAAAATTTGAACACTGTTACATTGCGGTGGAGTTGTGAACTGATCCAGCTATTCTGGACAGCAATTTGGAGCTATGCCCAAAGGACTATAAAAATGTTCATACCCTTTGACCCACTTCTAGGACTGTATCCCAAAGAGATCACGCAAGTGGGAAAGGGACCCGTATGTACAAAAATATTTATAGTGGCTCTTTTTGTAGTAGCAAAGAATTGGAACTGAAGGGTATGCCCATCAACTGGGGAATGGCTGAACAAGCTGTGGTATATGAATGTAATAGAATACTACTGTGCTAAAAGAAATGGGGAAGATACAGACTTCATAATAACCTGGAAAAACCTACATGGTATAATGCTGAATGAGGGGAGCAGAATTAGGAGAACATTACACAGAGCCACGGATATATTGATTCTGTGATGACTAACCTGGACAGACTTTGCTCTTCTCATCAATACAAGGTGCAAAGGCAACTCCAAAGGACGCATGATGGAGAGAGCTATCTACATCCAGAGGAAGAAATATGGAGTCTGAATGCAGATCGAGGCAAACTATTTGGTCTCCTTTTTTTTTCTCTTTTGTTTTTGTTTTCTTTGGTTTTGTTTCTTCTTTCTCATGATTCTTTGCATTGGTTATAATTCTTCTTCACAAAAAATTTAATGTGAAGTTATATGTAGAAGATATATCAGATTCCATGCCATCTTGGGGAGGGAGGGGAGAAGGGAGAGGAAGAAAATCTGCAACTCAAAATCACGTAGAACTAAGTGTTGTAAACTAAAAATTAAAAAAATCTTTATTAAAAAAAAAGAGGGGCAGCTAGGTGGTACATTGAGTAGAGCACCCGCCCTGGAATCAGGAGGACCTGAGTTCAAATCCGGCCTCAGACACTTGACACACTTACTAGCTGTGAGACCTTGGGCAAATCATTTAACCCCAATTGCCCTGCCTTCCCCCCTCCAAAAAAGCAAAACAAAAAATAAAAATATTTTTAAAAAATGAAGGAGAAAAAAAAAACAATGCCCTACTAGCTTTTCTTAAAGTTTATCTCAGGTACCTTCTACAAGATGCTTTTCTTGCTCTTCCCAAAGCTTTTTGCACCAGCAACTAACCAACCAACCAAATAAACAAACCAAAACCTTTGAGTTTCTTTTTCATATATTGGCTCCCTTATTTGAACGTAAGCTTCTTAAGGGCAAATACTATTAAGTTTTTGTCCTGTAGCTCTACTTTGCACAGTGTCTGGAACCTAGTGAGTACTTGCTTGCTTGATTAAGTGACTTGCCCCATAGTTACTAAATAACGTAATTGGACTTTGAGCGCACATTCTCTGGTGCCAAACCAAGGAGCCATCGTTCAAAAACCCCATGTTACTTCTTCAACACTATTGCTGCATATATGGGGAATCTGAGTCATTGAGAAGTTAAGTGACTTTTTATCTGGGCTAATCAAGCTGAATGTGACAAAATCAGGACTAGATATTAGATTTCCTGGCTGTAAGTATACCATAATACCTCCCATTTCTGGGGTATGAGGTACAAATGTACCTCATGCACAGAAGAGCGGACTAAGTAACTAGCTGGGCACCCAACCATGGATGCTCTGTGAATGTTGTCTGACAGATACTTTGAAATAGAATGCCTCTTAAGTCAAATGCACTGAGGGTGCTGGAGGAGGGTTCCACCATGATGGATGCTTTCCCTCTTCAACACATCAGCTGCTCCTTATAAGGTCCATGGAAAGTCTAATGGCATGTGAGATAACAAAAGATGCATGGGAATCCAGTTCCTAGGAGGACTCTGCTGATTACCAAATGAGTTTATTGAATGCACTTAGCATGCAACATATTTAGCGCCTAGCAGCACATATACACGCAAGGCTGCTCTTTTCTGAGAGCCCAGGGTAAGACCCCTCATTCAGTTTCTTCTATTTAAACTTGTCAGCACGTGAGGAAGGAGGCCCAGTAAACAATGTTGCCCAAACATTGGTGGCCTCAGTCTTAAGCTTCACTTCTGTGTCTATGAATTAACAAACACGCCTGGCTAAGGGGAAGCAGCAGCTTGTAAGTCAGAGATACTGCCTGTATAAACAATCTATGAAATACACACACACACACACACACACACACACACACACACACACAGGATGATAATGAGTCAACTTATGGGCAGGTCCTTGAATTGTCCTCCAGGATAAAACCTTGAGATCTTTTAGCTAGCGTCCTGTTAAATGCTGATAGAATAATGGAAGATCAGGTGATCATTGAGACCTCCTTGGAGTGAAACCTAGAAGAGAGCCCAGTTAGATGGTAGCTGGTGCCCTACCTCCATGAGCCCTGATTTATTTTTCTCAAACATTTTCCCTCCGACAACGTGGAGCCATACCCCAGATACTCTAGTTTTCTTCCATTTCTCTCAGCTCTGATAGGTCAGATTTTTCACTTTATCATAACTAGGATGAGACCACCATAACACTTCTCTACTGGTACCATCAGTCCACCTTCCTCCAACCTTCCTCTCTATGTGCTCTCTTCTTCCATTAGAATGCAAGCTCACTGGGGGCAAAAACTATCTTGTTTTCCTTCAGTTTTCAACTTGATTGCTTAGCCCAGTGCCTGCCACATAGTAAGTGCTTACTAAATTACATTTAATCAATCAATTAATTCATCTTATGGCACAGTGGAAAGAGCATTGGCTCCAGAGCCAGAGAAC
>JAQQSZ010009328.1:0-12804 GCA_028646595.1 Phalanger gymnotis
GTATGTGCCCCAGATCTAAGGGAAGTCATGCCAGGCCAAGAGAAAATTAAGCAAATCAAGAAAATTAGTCCAGCAATCTACACTCAATTGGAGAAGTTCCTAGTAATTCCAATTTATTTTACAGGTGAAGGTGGGGTTGGAGAGGAGGTAGAGAGAAGAGAAAAGAAGCTTCAGCTCTTATGTGAGGTTATATGTGTCAACAGTTAAGGCTGGCAGTTTGTTGGCCCATCACTAGAGCAGTAGGTGCCTTAAGGTTTTCATATTATTATAATTGCCTAGATTTCTTGAATTTCCTAAATCATTTCCAGGATATTTGGTCTATTTTGCCCACTTAAACATGGCCACAAATGTGAACCCTAATCTCTCTACATATAATTCAATGTAACAGGAAAAGGCCTCATACATGACCCCTTTCTGATATTGTAAAGATTTCATGAACCCTGCTGTCATGCATATTGTAGCCACATATCTTTGAGGTTGTTGAAGTGGAAGGAGAATGTCCTTTTGTTTCTTTGTCCATTATACCCATCATATTTTCCCCCTTTGGAGCTGTTTAAAACTTCTTAATCATCAGTTTGCAAAGAAAAATTCTGGAATTTCAGTTTTGTTATCAGCCTCTGATTTCCCCCTGCCCCTAAACTAGAATTATGTCTATGAGAGCTACTCCTGCCTCATGGAATCAAGAAATACCCTAGTAGAAAAGACACTATGGTGTAGACTATCAACTATCCACCAAGCATTTGTTAAGCACCTATTGTGTATCTATTTGTGCAATGAAAAGAATGGTGGACATATAACCAGGGGACCTGCTCCATGCTATCTATATGAGTAGAGACAAATCACCCGACCTCTTTAAGCTCCAACTTGCTCCTTTGTACAATGGGACTGAGAATAGTTAGAGGATTTGCTGTATAGGCTTCTCTTGAGGAAAGCATATTACATTGTAGAGATGAGTTCTTTGTGTTACTGGTCTTTCTAATGATTATGAAAATCTCCCGGCAACATGAAGCTGATGGGCTAACAGCCACATCATTTGGAATGTTCCCTCATTCCACCTCTACCACCACCCTTTTCTTCACTACAGATGGGGTGCAGAGCTGCATTAAATGATGTGGATGAGAATGGGGGGTAGAGATGAGAAGGAGAAAGAAGATGAGGGGTGGGTGATGATAATAGGTCCCATTTCTTTAGCAGTAGACCATTCAAAAAAGACATTCCATTACATGAATCTTTCCAGAGCAAAAGAAGGGAAATTTTACACAGGAGCCCCTCACAATGGGTCCCAGGCTACCATCCCAGCCTCACCTATTACATACTATTCTCCTACAAGCACACTTCAGTCAAGTCAAATTGGTCTTGCTTTTTCTCATCCATGGCAATCTATCTGCTGCTGATGCAGTCTAGGGGTGCTAGGAACTCCAAAATCCAGAGGTACAGAGAAGGGGGTCTGCCTCAGAAGAATTCTACCACTCATGCCTTCTCTCGGTCCAAGTAGTGAGTTTCTTGTAACACCAATAGAAATGGGCCAGACTTCTACTGAGTCTGTGCATTTGATAAGGACAAGACTGAAATTTTATAGGAAAAAAGACTGTGGGATGATCTGTATGTGATCTAGGAGTGGCAGGTAGCCTGGGGTGGCCCAGAAGTAACAGAAACAAAAAAGGGCTGGGCTGTGTCAGGGCCACATTGAAAGGACAATTAAAAGGATTATTGATGGAGATAAGTGATGCCTCAGGAGAACCAGCCAGCCCATGATCTAGGCTGCTGAAATTTGTGATAAAGTGAAAAAAGACTCTTCTTAGAAGTTCAGGTCTCATACTCCATCACCAATTTGATGCATACTGAGTGCATACTAAATGTTTTCTCTGCTTGGAATGCCCTCCTTCCTCATCTCTATCTTTCATAATCCCTAAATTCCTTTAAGGCTGAGCTCAAATATCTTCCTCTACTTCTAGATTTTATTGATCTTCCAAGGGGTTTGTGCCTTCCCTATAAAATCCCTTTTTATTGATTTTGTGCATAGATAGATATCTGTATAGAAATCTAGATTTACCTATGTCTACATTTTTATCTAAATTATATTTCCAGCTATGTCTATCTACAGATAGATCTCTATATCTATCTAATGAGAGATATAAAATGTCTATATCTATATCCACACCTCTCCACATATATGTACATATATGTCCATCTTTTCTGTATCTCTTTATAATTATTTCTGTCTACACGCAGTCATGTAAAGATAATTTTGACACTCCTACTTAATTTGATCAGTATTTACTTAGTTCATTGTGAATTAATGAATGCCAGTGATTGTATTTACGACTTAAACAGAATAAAATTAAGTTTGATTTAGTTATGTAAGTTAATGTTAAGAGTTATGATTCATCCATGACATATTCATGATTGTACTTGATTCATTAGATAGATTCCTGCAGTATTATTTAGGCCTGTTATAGGGATTTATCAGTGTATTACAAACACATACACACACGCACACCCTTCTAAACATACTGCTTAAAATAAGGTTCAAAAGCCTCAGCAATAACCCTACCCTCACACTGATATGAATCACTACTGTTCACTCCCATTGCTTTTAAACCACAACTTCCTCAGTCCTCTAGAATGCTTCTAGCTAAACACTGCTTTTTGATGGCCTGTGGAAATCTACTGTTGGGATGGGCTATAGTTGATGACCTGTAGCTGATGGCCTGAAGCTGATGACCTGTGAAAGGTTACACTTGATGGACATCACCCTTAGACAATCATGAGAGCTCCCAAGCTTCTGAAGATCAGCCAATTATAGGAGTCTTCATGCTTCTAGAAAAACTCTCAAGGACAAGAGGGCTTCAAGGGAATCTGCAAGGTCTATACAACCCATCAACCTCTAAGCATTAGGATCCTTGCCTGAGAGGAAGGTCTTGGATCTAATTGCTTAGGGATCAACAGTCTCCCTAATAAATTGATCCCTACTCAGAGCTCTGCCTCAGTTGTATTTTGTTGAGGATTGGAAATTTGGGGGCACACACACAGATACACACACACACACACACATATGTATATATATACATATATATGTAAATGCACGTAAACACACACATACATACAGCCATATATATGATATCCCAATGTTTTAAACTTTAATTGCCTACAATTAAATTAAGGCTTAATAAGTTAAATATGTCTATATGTGTAATAAACACATATATGTATGTATTCATATATAGATATATTGTCCTCCTTTGTTAGAGAAGAATCCTCCTCCTCATCGTCATCATCACAAACAAACAAAAAACAGAAAGTAAGAACAAACTCAAGAAGTCAGTCAGGACTGAAAAACAGAAAACAAAAGAAAACGAAGCAAAACAATCTTATAGACACTGTTCTAAGCCCTTGGGATACAGAAAGAGGCAAAAGACAATCTCTGCCCTCAAGGAGTTTACAATCTAATGGTGATGGCAAAGAAATACACACAAGGCAAGCTAAGTACAGCACAAATAGGAAATAATTAACAGAGGGAAAGCACTAGAATAGAGAGGGACTGGGGCAAGGTCCATTGGGCCTTGAACCCGGTTCTGTTCCCCTGCAGCCCAACCTTCCCTCTGTCTGAGGCTGAGGAAGGAAGCAGGATGCTGCGGTAGAAACAAGTCCGGTCGCTAGTATGCCTTTGGTCATGTCCTCTCCCTCTCCGAGTCTAAATTTTCTCCCGGGTAACTAGGGACGGGGCGCGGCTGGACTGGATCATGCCTAATGAAAACCCCTTAGCAGCTCATCACCCACAGACTCCCCCAGTCTAAGATTCTACGTAGAGTCAGCCTGGAGCCTCACTCACACCTGGGCCTTCTACCTCCCAACCTTGTTCGTGCCAGGCTCTTTCCGAGCATGGAAAACTGCCCCTTGCACCGAAGACTCTAGGCAGTGTCCATCTCGGTGCCCTCTGCCTCCGTTGCCAGTTGAGGTCCCATGCCCGGACCCACTGGGCTGACCTGAGGAAACAGGCAGGTTCCAGGGGCAGTGCCCAGACAGAGGGACTAAGCTGGCCAGCGTCCCACATCCCTCCCGACCCTATCACATCTCCCACTCCAGTGCTGGGTCTGCCAGCGAGGGAAGAACTAGGCTGGAGGCGAGGTCTGCGGTGGATGCCCCCACCCCCTCCTCCCCGCCTTGCCATCATGACGTGAAGTGGGAAGGGGATGAGGGAGGGGGCGGAGCTAGGTGGAAGGGGCGGGGTCAGGCTGGAGAGGCAGGGCCAGGGGCGGGGCGACGTCGCGCGTCGCCACTGAATGAAGTGGGGCTCCCACTCTGCTGCCTCTGCCACCTCGGCTTCTGGTGCCGGGCTCAGCTCAGCTGCTCCCGGCTGCCCCGGGCTGGGTCTACTGGGCTCCCACCGCCGACCCCGCCTTCGCAGGTGCCGCCGCCAGGCCTGCCCTTGCCCCTGAAGCCGCGCACAGTGCCGGCAGCCCGCAGCCAGCGGGACGGCGGCAAGAGGCGGCCAGAGCCGGGCACCGATGGGCATCGGGCAGCGTCCTCGCCACCTCCCCGGCGCCTCCGCCGCCTCCTCTGCCCAGGGTCGCCCGTCCGGCTGAGCGGCACTCCATCCCGCGCGTCCCCTGGCCGGCCGGGCGGGTGGACGGGCGGCAGGCTGGCTGGCTGGGGCATGTAGGATGCTCCCGGGTCCGAGTCTCCCGCGGCGGCGGCCCCGCCGGCCCCCGCAGCCTCCGCCTCAACTGCTGTGGCAGATGAACGCCGAGGTCTCCCCGCAGCCGTCGCCGCCCTGCCTCTGGATGGTGCCAAGCTCCGGGGGGCTTCTGCGGCTGGCAGCTGGGGTTGTGCCCCCGCCGCTACTGCTGCCCTCACCCCCGCAGCCGCCGCCACCACTGCTTCCTGGGGTCCCCAGTTGGCAGGTGCCCTGTGAGCCCTCCTTTCTACCGCTGGTACCTGTGCCCTCAGCGGCGGCCGATTCCCCAGCGCCTCAGTACCCCTTGCTGAACGAGCAGGTAAGGATCGGCACCCCTATTCCCCCTCTCCTTCCTCTTCGTCCTCCCTTGGGGCTGTCCTCCCGCAGCTGCCAGGTCGCATTGGAGCCTGCCTTTGCTCTCTCAGAGCTGCAATCAGGGCTACACGCCTCCCTTTCAGTTCGCTCTCCCCTTTTTCCTAGCTTTTATCCTCCAGGGTTCTCGGACTTTCAGAATGATACATATGCAGCCTGGCAGCGATCCCTCTGTCCGCACCCCTAAAAGTTCGGGTTTACATCCCCCTTTCCAGATCTCAGGGGCTATTGAAGAACTCACATTAGAGGTTTATGACCCTCTTAGGTCAGAGAACCAACCTGGCGATAACTTTCTTCTCCAACCCTGGTTTCGCTGTCCAGGAGGCAGTGGTTCTGAAGTTCTAGCCTGCTAAAAACCGTGGGTTGCATCCATGTACCTACCATGGCGGAGTAACACACGCAGAAGTTGATACTTTCACAGTCTCTGACAGACTTCAAAAGCAAACCAGGGAGTATGCGAATCGATAGATATTTCTCATTCTTATGTGAGTGGGTATTCTCTCCTCCTCCCTTAAAATAAGGCCGGACACTCACCAAAGGAAATCTTATTCCACGGAAGCGGATGGGGGAAAGATGATATTTAGGACAATAAACTGGTAACACTTAATGTTTTCTGAATCCGCTTTCCTTTTCCTACTGATGCCATAAAATTGTTTCATGATATACTGCACTTCAGGAGAGTTCGTCTCAAATAAGGCGATGAAAAAAGCGAGAGCAGAAAGAAGAGGCAGCAAGAAACGAAGGAACAAGGATCAATGAGGGCGGCAGCCAGAGAGAGAAAAGGAGAGGGGAGAGGGAGGGAGGGAGAGAGGGAGAGAGAGAGAGAGAGAGAGAGAGAGAGAGAGAGAGAGAGAGAGAGAGAGAGAGAAACACACAATCAGAAAAGGAGACAGAAAGACAGAGAATGGCTTAAACCATGCCTGATTTCAATTAGGCGGCAGAATGGAAGTCTCCTTTCAATAAATGCTCGCTAAATTGTCTTCTGTGTTTCTATGCAGATATTACATTTTAGGCAGCTTGCCCCTTTCTCTGATCATTAACTTCATTAGCATATTTGAATAAATGCTGTGCAAGACATGGGAGACTGCTATATATCTCATTTCAATTGCATCCTGTGAAATTGATGCAGCCCCTCCCCCTTATCCTTTTAAAACTACACTATGAGAATTAAAACTACACAATGTATTTAGTTCTCTCTGATATTTTCATATTTATTCAGTTTCTTTTTGGATTTGTTAAATAAACCTCTAGCCATTGCAACATTTTGGAGGTTGCCATGTCTGAATGCTACCACTAGAGGTATATAATGCCGAGGAACTAACATTTTCTGTTTAGAAAGCTGCATTTGTGTGTGTGTGTGTGTGTGTGTGTGTGTGTGTGTGTGTGTGTGTGTGTAAATGGAGGAAGGAAAAGAGGAAAACCCTCGAAGGTTTACTTTTCCTTTTAGCATTTTGATTTACCATGAAATATTGTTTTAGAATCAAAGAACATTGCTATCACAGAAGAGCAGCTAATCTATGTATCATGTATATGATGTTACACGTGTGTATGTGGACACGATCCTACAGCTCGGACAGATGTGAGGAGATTTTCTCTGCCGTCAAGCCCCACCTTTTGTTAATTAATCACTAATGAGGATTCCGTTATTTATATATAAGAATCTTTTATTTTCTTTTAAAATCTCATGCTGTTCATACTCAATGGTAGTTTTTCCTATTGTGTTATATGCATTAGGTCTTGTTAGTCATTCTACACTCAATAATGTAGTTACATTTTATTTGCGAGCCTCTTTCTTTGGAAACTTTAAGCCTTAACACTTAAGTTTATTTTTAATGAGAAAAAAAGGATCGCTAAGGGAAGTGTTCATTTGGGGGAAGATGATCTTTTATTGCTTAAATGAGGAGAAAGGGGTCATCAGTCTTGAAATATCATAAAATATAGTATTTTCATTTTTATCAAAGCAGTCTCAGGGTGAAAAAAGGCATTTTACCCTCTCTTATTCTTATATTCTTATATAGACAATATTCTAAAAAAATTGGGGGGGGGCAGGTTAGTTCATCACCTCATCGTTTATGTGATGGTGCCTTTATGCTTGGAAGTTAGTTTTCTGTCAGTATTCAAGAATGCAGTACTCAATGTTGATTTGTAATGTTACTAAAACAATATATTTATCATCATCTTCACTGTCCATGAATCGTGGTATTCACTTAGCACTGCAGAATGGGAACATGTATTTGATATTTCAATCACCTTTAGAAATAAAAAATATGCTTTTTTTGGTTTAAAAATAGTTGTTGGACTGAAAGACCCCTACATAAATCAGCAGTTATTTAGACCAAACATTGTGGATTTATTTTAGAATAAACAAAACTTGAATTTCCCTTTTCTGTCATTTTGTTTTTTAGTGGATGTTCGGAGCTCAGTCACCTGTGATAGGATTCTCTCCCTCTTCCAATGTGGATTTGATCCCTATTTTCCCCCATGTATACACTTCTGCTCTTTCACCTCCTGTAGGGAAAAGCTGGCTAGACAAGAGGATGCCCAACTGTAAGGTAAAATGCCAATAATTTAGTTGGATCGATAGATTTTAATTGTGAAATTGTATTTATGTGAGTATAAGAGAAAGCATTAGGACTTTAAAAATATACATATATTATTGCAACTTATTAACCATCTACCTAAACACTTGCACAGTAAGGATGTTTTGTCAAAAATACCAATATGTTGTACGGATTAAAACCCAAAGTCTTGTTGTTGTTGTTTTAATTCAAGGCAATGGCTGCAATATTTTCCATTAGTATTTCATTTTGCTAGATTTGGGAACACATGAATTTGAATGGTTTATGTTGTAGCATCCTTATGTTACTTGGTCAGTATCAGGGGTCATTATATGTGTGTAATGCACACATGCATGCATGTATGTATGTACATATTAAAGCAAGGGAGTCTTTCCACCAAAGCAGAAGTCAATTGTAGCTTGGTAGATGCATTTAGATGCTATTGGAATCTGTGAGAGGCTAAGTGATTGGTCCATGCTCAGAAACATAAGAACCAAATGCAAATTTAGAATCCAGGCAAGTGTTCTGACATCTTCATTTAGCACTGTATTCATTAGCTTTTTGAGCCTCTCAATGTTTACATGTAATTAATAAAATCCTTGCCTTTCCTCTCTGCTACCCTAAACAAGTTTGGATTGCTGTTTATGCTTAGACCATGCCAATTAAAGCCACAATCTGATTATTATTTTGATCAATGTATAAAGCACCTAAATGTGAAAAAGGATTTCTGGAACTGCAATCTGCATTTTGGCAACCTACTTTAGCCAAAGATATCATTCTATTCCTAATGCCTTAACTTCCATTTGATTGTGTAGCATAACCAAAGTTTTGGTTTCTACAACCAAAAGCCTGAAAGCACAGCCCCATAGATCTCAACAATTCACTCCAAGTCATGGCCAGGCTGGATACCCATGTTGTGGTCTCATGGTGCTTAACTCACAACATCACTAAAAATACTGAATTGGCTACAGTGAGCTGTGTTTATTGGATGGGGATATTTATCACTTTTAGGTATCTTTGACTTTCTATTATATATTCATTGGCCTTGATTTCTAGAGTCAATCTTACTACAAAAAAGGTACCAATCTATTACCTATGAGGATAATTCATCATATTTCTTTCTATTACCCATCTATAAGGAATAGGCTTGAGTACTGTTCTTTAATTTTCAAAATTTTACTGAAATTTTCTATAGACATAGCCTAACAGATCCCGAGTAGAAGATAGTTTATTTACATTAATCAAGTGACAATTATTTCTTGTAACTACATTCAGAAAGGCTATCTGTATAAAAGTCACATAATTTGTAATAATTTGGAAATGCCCATTATTTTGAACCAATGTAAGACAGGACTGAATACATGTTCCTGATAGTGTGTATTTTGTTTATCTTGACAACTTACTTAAAAGATTCATTTTACTTTATCTTGGACAGATATATTTAAATAACACATTTGCTCTGGACTCTCCTTGGATACATCCTGAGGAAACAAGATTGTTTCATGTACATGAAAAGCCACATTTAATGACAAACCAGGTGGCCGTGGCTGTATCTAGGCCAACCCCTCCCTCCAGGCATCTCCCCACAGTGGTGTTAGCACCTCAGCCTATACCAGGTTAGTAAAAAATGATGGTGATTACTTCTCTTCATCATCTTTTGCTCTCTCCAATTGATTGCCATATGACATTAATTGTAAATAGTATATAGCTCATGTTCACGGAAACATCATTTTGGTAAAAAAAAATCTATTTGAGTGGGCAGGAGATAATCTGATATAAGGGAGTTATATATTTTCTTTATTATTGACCATTGTTTAGGAGATAGGGTGTGTTAGCAAGCTGAAAAAATGGATAAGATAACACAGTGGTTTATTTTCATCAGTGCTCTATTTTTAGAATTTTATCTTATTGTCTGTTGGCAACTAGCAATATATGATGCCTACTGTTAAGTCCACCCAATTAAAAAAAATACTTACATGGGACAATGAGGCTAAAAAAAGCACTAAGCTGAATAGGCAACTGAATTTTAAATGTCTTAAAATTCCTACCACTTTGCCATTCTTTACAAGCAGTATGAAGGTTTCATAAATGAGAAATTAAGGATTTAGATTGTTTTGAAGATTAATTGGTTCAGATTTTAAGTTTCAGTGACCTAAAAGATCACTTGCCCTAGGAAAAAATGACTCTATTCTGTAATAGAAGATATTATATTAACTATGCAATGATGGAGAAATAATGAAATCCTTTTTATTTAAGTATATATGTATATATATATATATGTATATATATATATATATATATATATATATCTTGGACTCATAGTTATGTCATACAAGTAAATATTGGCCCCATCAACATTGTCCCAAGCCCTCTCCTATTGTGGAATTGGTTTTAGTATTTCACAGGTATTTAAAGTTTTTTTTTTTTTGCTATTTCATATATGTGTGTGTGTGTATGTGTGTGTATGTATATGTATGTGTCTATATACACACACACACATATATATATACACACATATATATGTATTTTGAATTAACAAGGAAAATTTCCTTTGTATCATAGAGAGTTCTTTTAAGGAAAAAGAAATTACTTTCTTACTGTTTCGAAGCATCCCTTATGCTAATGAGCAATGAATCTTATTTAGCTCTGAGTCCTAGAAAACAATTGAAATGTTTTCTATTTTTCAGAGGTTATAATGATGCTTGCCTATGAACTGCCTTCTGTTCTTGTCTTTCTTAAATTATTGATTAAGTGTAAAGTGGATCAACATCACATAGTTACACATTGGTGAATACGTTTACAACAAAACAGTAATGCTGCCTATTTGATCTTCACTCAGTGAAAACGGATTTGCTTATTGCTCCTCGTTTTATATTATTTGTTTTTTTTCAAGTTGTTGTCCAAGCACATAAGTAAATAAAAATTATTTTCCCTAATTCATGGACTCCTTGGATACTACTACTAGTGTGAGTGTGGTAATTTGACATAATGAGGGTAGGATCAGTGGCCTAATTCTTAGCACACTACCTTTGCATAAGTAAGTGCTTAATGATAGTTGTTGACAGAAAGGGTGAATGAATGAATACAACCAATTTGTTCAATGAAAAATATTTAGTCAACTTGGTTCTTATTTGTTTTGTTAACTCCACAACCAACCTTTCGGACTACATTTTCCAGATTTCATCTGGTGAGTTGGTAGCCAAGGGTATATTAGGGACAATCTTAGTTCAATGGTTTTTGATGAAATCTGCTATTGTACTTTCGTACAGTCAAATGTTTATTGCAAAACCTTGATGACAAATGTGACTTTCTAAGCAATGTTCTATGATAAATATTTTATGATAGCTATTTAAAGAATACTCTTATAGTTTTAACTTTCTTGTTAAAAGTTTATGTGTGTGTGTGTGTATGTGTCTGTACACACATATTTAACATATTGAAAAGGGAAAAAAACACTCTTTGTTCTTGCTTTGGCCTATAATTTGGGAAAATTTCTTTCTTTCTCCCCTTCCACTCCCCTGTCTTTTCCCTAATCTGAAAACCACAAGGTAATATGGCTTTGCTAGATTTACATGTTTCGTTTTTAAAGGAAATGTACTTTCTCCAGGAGAAATTTCAATGACGGTGCACCCATTTTGACTCAGTAAATAGTGTAGAATTGAAAGTAATTATGTCAGGACCAATTTGGTCTCAGATAATGTTGTATGTTATCTGTAGCTGAGTGGAGTACAATCCCTTAATGTCCCACAGGCCACTAGGGGGCCTTTAGCAGCAACTTTGTGACACAATAGATAGAAGGCTGAGTCTAGAGTTGGGAAGATTTGATTTCAAATCTGCCTTCACATATTGACACTCTGTTTGACCCTGAGCAAGTTACTTAGCCACTAGTGTCCCTCAGTTTCCTCATTTATAAAATGAGGAAAATAATAACCTCTTCCCCTCAAAATTGTTGTGAGGATAAAGTGAGATATTTGTAAAGTGCTTTTCCAACTTTAAAACACAATTTAAGTAATAGCTATTGTTAATAATTATATTTAAAATGTTTATTTTAACACCCATGAATCTCAAATGCGTGGAAGGGTCTGTTTATGTACCAATTAACTACTCATAGTGAATACAGAAGAAAATATCAAAGTAGAGATCATAGAATTTTAAAATTGAAAGACTTCTTAGTAGTGACACTCATCTAGAAGACCAACATTGCCATCGTAAACATGAGGAATCCAAGTTGACCATAGAAATTGGAATTATCTTTCAATGATCACAAGAGTAGGCCTAACTGCAGATCAGGTAGTGACAATAAAAGGCCTTTGAGGTTATAGATATGACAAAGTCCCTAAGATTGTTTTTCTCTCATGCTTAAATGCAACTTTTCCAGAATATTTTTGTTGCAGAAAGTCAATTATGATTATAGAAGAAATTAAAACAATGAGTTTTAGAACTACTGAGCATTTAAAAATAGGTAAAGGCTAATTTACATAATAGTATAGGGATTGAACTCATGGTTGCCTTTGAGTATAGAACTTGTGGGTGTAGGAATTCCCTTTATAAATGAAGGTTGGCATTTTCCCTATAACTTATCATCTTAGAGTTTTGCCTAGAGGGCTAAAATGGTAAGCACCTTTTTTTGGGTCACACAGGCAGTATGCATAACAGGCTAGATATGAATCCAAATTTCCTTGGTTTTAAAGTTGGCTCGCATCCATGTTGTAGTGCTACTTACAAATATCAGAGCTGAAAGAGACCTCAGAGCACATGTAAGTCAATGCCTAAACAAAAATATCACCTCTACAATGCATCCTGTTGTATCTAAACACACCCTACCTCACTCAAAGACCTTCAGTTAGGGGAAGTTCACTACCTCCTCAGGGAGCCCATTTACCATTTAGATGAAGTTGGTTTAAATGAAAAAATTATGCACTTTCCCTTAACAATAAGGTGATAGGTGTAGTCAAAAAACTTTCTTGTATGTCACATAATGTATCAAATATATAGTTTTACATTTAAGGAGAAAAAACTTTGAACTGCTTCAACAGTGGGTAATACAGAAGTTGTAGATAGAGATAGAGTATAAGTTCATGGCCCATGGACAAGGCTGGTGAAGATGGTGTTTGGAATTGACTAAGAGACTTGAAGAGCTATTGGGCTTTCCAGGCCCTACCCTTTCATTATTCTCAATGATCTGAATGATGTATT
>JAQQSZ010009329.1:0-12803 GCA_028646595.1 Phalanger gymnotis
AAGGATTCCAAAGTCTGAGACTGAATCTGGGTGCGTTTTCACTGCCTGGCCATGTTCCCAGCCAACTTACTTGACCCTTGAGTTTTTCACCTGGGTATGACTGCTTGTAGACTAAAGAATTCTGTGTTCCACGCTTTGGGGGGATGTACCAGTTCTGCCTCACCAGCACTCCTCCTTCCCCAAGAACCTCCAACCTGGACTGGACTTAGATCTTCAGCAGGCTCTTCACTCCTGCTCTGATCCTCCACTTAATTCCTCCCACTAGGTGGGCCTGGGGCCAGAAGCAACTGCAGCTGTTGTTCTAAACCTACCCCACCTCCTGTGCCCCCTGGGGCAGTGGCCAAAACCACAAACTCTCTATCTCCAGCAGCTTTTCCCACTAACCTACTCTGTTGTCTTTGGTGTTTGTGGGTTGAGAAGTCTGGTAACTGCTGCAGCTCACTGATTCAGGGCGCTAGGGCACGCTTCACCCGGCTCCTGGTCTGGTTGGTCCGCGCCGCACATGCTGGGCTCTGCTCTACTCAGCTCCACTCCCCTCTGCTCTGCTCCATGTGGGATAGACCTTAACCAGAGACTATCCAGGCAGTCCTGGGCTAGAGCCCTGCTTCCCTCTGCTACCCTGTGGGTTCTGCAGTTCTAGAATTGGTTCAAAGCCATTTTTTATAGGTTTTTGGAGGGACTTGGCAGGGAGCTCATGCTAGTCCCTGCTTTCCAGCTGCCATCTTGGCTCCACCCCCAACAGTGCTTCCTTTTTGAAATGCTGGCAAGCCCTTCCTTTAATAATGTATTTTTGGTTGGGTTTTTTTGCCCCGAGTACTCTAAAAGTTTTCCAGGAAAAAAGTCAAGCTTGCTAGACTACAAATTGCAGACTCTTCATTTCTCTTTTTCCAAAATAGGCATAATTGGCCCTTCTCCAGTCATGGAGCTCCTCTCCCCATTCACCAGATCTGTCTCAAAAATCACCAACCACAGCCCAACAATCCCATCTGCCAACTCCTTTGCTATACTAGGGTGCAATATCTGAGCCTAGTTCCTTGAATTCATTGAGGACAACTGGATGCTAGCTCATTCATCTTGGGTTCCATCCCCTCTAACCATTTCTCTTCCCAATCCAAAGATCATTTTTCTTAGAAGAGAAACAGAAAGAAAATAAGAATTGAATGCTTTTTCACTATTATCTTTTACCTTCCCATTCATTTGAAACCAGATGCCTTTTTTGGTCTCCTTACTGTCCCCAAAATAACTGAAAAAAATCTTTTTGGTTGTCCTTAGTATTCAGTGCCCCCTTAAGCTTTTTGGATTTGGAGCTTAAGCATTCTTGTTTATCCTTACAGCATCAGGCTACCCTTTTAGGGAGAGGGGGAAGTGGGAGAAAGAGAGAGACAGACAGACAGAGAGACAGAGACAGAGACAGAGAAGGAGGGAAGAGAGCAAGTGGAAGGGGGGGCAAAGGCAAAGGACAAGGTGGTAGAGGAGAAGGAGAGACAGAGGAGAAGGAAGGAGAGAGTGGAAAGGAGAGAAAGAGAGATGCGGGGGAAGTCAGAGCAGTGAGAGATGGGTGCATGGGTGTGGTCTCTCTATTCAATCAGCTCATATTCTAATAGGAAAAGAAAACAATATACATTAAGGAGAGGTGACCAAGGAAGCGAGATTTGTTGAGAGAGTGTGGAGGGGAAAGAAAGGAGAGGGTATCTATGGCAGAAGCTCCAAAAATGAATAGATTAACTCCCTTAGGGCCTTAGGACACAGAATATAATAATAGTAATAAGCATTATTATTATATAAGACTAATAGCTAACATTTGTATAGTGCTTACTATATGCTAGGAACTGTACTAGTTAATACTTTATAATAATTATCTGATTTGATCCATATAACAACCCTTGGAGGCAGGTGCTATTATTGTAATACCCATTTTATGGATGAGGAAACTAAGGCAAATAGGGTCACACTGCTAGTAAGTATCTGAGGCCATATCTGAACTCAAGTCTTCTTGACTTGAGGCCCACCACTGTATCCACTACACCACATACTTGCCTCACAGATTCAGGAAAACTTTAGTAATGCAGGGGTTCAGGTTTCAGTTCCAACGTGGAATGTGCTAATCCAGGCCACAAGGAGCCAGTCAGATGCTGCAGACACATGGTGAGGTGGCCACAGGTGAATGGCAGACAAGATGTGAAGCTGAAATATGGTTTGGTTTCCAGGGCCAGCCAGTATATATAGTGGTCTATGTAGTCCAGGTTGCCAAATTAAGGCACCAATCAATTAAGTTGAGCGCTGGAGTGAGAGCACCCAAGATAAATGGATTTACTGCTCCCAGGACTTGCAGGCACAGGTTCAGAAGGATCTTGGTGTGGAGATCCAGGTGCAGGATAGAAAATGCTGGTCCAAGTAGGGAGATACAGGTCAAATAAGGCAGAAAGATGAGGAGATGGCCTGGTAGATGGCTGGAGAAGATGTGAAGCTAAAGTATGGTGTTTGCTTTCACTGCCAAGCTCCCTATAAAGCTATATCAGTCTCTTTAAGCAGCTCTCTCTTTTCATAGAATCACATCTTCTCAGTCTGAAGGGACTTCAGACACCCTCTGGTTCATCGTACACCTGAACAAGAGTCTCATATCTAGGAAATCCAAGACGTGGCCATTCCCTTTTCCTTGAAGCCTTCTATGACCCAAGGCAACCAGCTACATAGTTTGCTCTTCAATAATCATTTCCATTTGCCACTTCAGAATTTCTTTCTTTAGCACTTCCCCTCCTTCTTGATATAGTATCACGTCTGAAATATTAAGAATTAAATCTTCCCTATTCTTTCTTGGAATGTCTTGAAATTTGCTCTCCCAAAATCTAGGGCACAGGTCAGACTAAGCATGGTTTTCCTGTCTTTCGTGAACTCTGCCCTAGTGACATTCAATTACACCACTTGCCCCTAAGATGTTTGCTTGTTCTATTTCATGAACTACTTCAGAATTAGGTCCAGAATAGCAATTCTTTGTCATTTCTTCCACCTTTTGAAAGATGAGATTGTTATTAAGGCAAATGATAAATTTATCAGCTTTTCCACCATTGTGCATATATGTGAATGTATGAGAGAGTGACAAAGAGAGAGACAGAGAGAGGGAAACAGAGAGAGCCACCGAGACAGAGAGAGAGAGAGAGAGAGAGAGAGAGAGAGAGAGAGAGAGAGAGAGAGAGAGAGAGAGAGAGAGAGAGAGAGAAAGATTGAGATTCAGCAGATGCTCATATTCTTGAAGTCTATGATCACCATTATCATCACCATTCACCACTTAACAAAAGTCCTACTCAGCTGCTTCATCATGGTAGAGACGTTACCCTGGGAGACACGAGAGCATATACCCACCAAATACAACCTGAGTCAGTTTCTACCACACTGAAAAGGATCTGAGCATGGTCTTGGCAACAGATCATGTCTGTTTTCCGAAGAGCAGCCTAGCTAAGTACTTAGAGGCTCAACACCAGTAGACTGACAACTTGGCGATGAATGCTTTGGCCACAATAACCCCTGAAACAAAGGAAATTATAAAGTGACTCCCAGGCTTTCATAGCCCCCTTCCTCTACAGATGGCAGAGAGGCAGAAAAACATGCAGAGAGCCCTAAGAATCCCATTTTCCTTAACAGATGCAATGACAGAGATGACTTTGTTTGATAATTCTCCCTTGATAATGAACATCAAGTGAAACATAAAACAAGAAAAAGTATGCTCACCAAAGGTGTCTGCTGCTGTCATGGAGGATATCCAGCTCAGAGTTCAAATGGAAAAGGGATCCCCAATAGACGCCAAGATTCATCTGCTAACAGATGACAGGGCTAACAACATCAAACATGAACTAAGGGGTTCAGACAGCATGATCTCCCAGGTCTTGTCTAAGTCCAAAACCTATAATTCTGTAAATGAAGAGAGAATGAGTGATGATGCTGATAAGTTGTAGAGAATGAAAGAGGGAAGTTGAGGGAAATCCCTTTGGATGGCTTCAATCTTCCCAGTAAAGTAGGAGGCTGGGTCATCTACTACAAGTACAAGGTTGGCAGTGGAATTGGGGAACCTGGGGACCTAGTTAATCATCTATAAAATGGGGTTTGTAATACCTATAGCAGCTACCTCCCTTATAGGCTGATATGAGGATCAAATTACCTAACGTATGTAGAACATTTCATAAATCTTCAAGCACTATGTAGATATCAACTATTACTTAATAATAATAATATAATGTGAGAGAACAAGGTAAAAGGTTTGGAATAGTCAGAGTAACATTTATGAGGCAGAGAATAAAAAAAGAGTGGGGCAAGAGGATTGTAGAACAGTGGTGGAGGTCCAGTGACTTGTAGAGAGAAGGATGGCCAGAATGGTGGAAGGATTTAAAATTATACCAAATTCAGGATGATTGAAGAAACTGAAGCTGTTTATCCTAGAGAAACGACTTAGATCACATGTGGTAGGTAGAGTATATTGCCCATCGTCAAATATTTGAAGGGCTGTCTCATGAAAGAAGAAGTAGACAGTTTGTGTAGCTACATAATTCATAGCTTCAGCCAACAGGTAGAAGTTATGAGGATCTTGGTTTCAATTCAATGCAAGGAAAGCTTTCCTAACAATGTAAACTGTTGAAAACCAGAATGCACTGTCTTGTAAGAATCCCTGTTACTAGGAAGTATTCGAGCATGATAGATAACCATATAACAGAGATATTATAACAGAGATTGCTGAATGGTATAGTAAATTTCAGTGGATGATCTGTAAGGTCCCTTCCAACTCTGGGATTCTATGATACTAACTAGAACTCCTACATTTTGAAATTGATTTAATAAGATTTTTAAATATTATTTCATTTGTATAGAGAGCTACCTATAAAGAACACCCACTACCAGTACTGATCAGCATTTTCTCAAAAACTTAAAGTCTTAGAGGTGACTAGAGCATTTCTAAGTTAAGTGACTTATCCATGATCCCAAGCCAGTATTTGTCAGAGGCAGGATTTGAACTCAGGTCTTCTTGATTCAAAGGTCAGCTCTCAATTCACTATGCCAAGTTGTCTCCCATGTGCTGACCCTTCTCATATACACAAAGATCACTTGTGAATCATCTCCCAAGCTTAATAAAAGCTCAATCAATGAAAACCAAATTTCCATGTAAAAAGAAAAGCTTTCTCTTTATAGTCTTATGTCAGCCAGGGATATATTTTGACCAGACTACATTTTGACATTAGGAACCTCAGCACATTTTGTAGAGACATTCCATCTCTGAATAGAGTCGCTATTCAGGTCTGGTGGGAGGACAACATAGAAGGAATGTTTAGTTGTTTTAATTCCTTGGAGGAAGTGCTGAGTATTCTCTTCTTGAAACTCTGACTCATTAACTAGCATTCTTTCAGACTTCAGAGGCAACTTGATTTCCAACCTACTTGGCAAGAGATTTGCCATTACAGCCAATGACAAATAAAAGGTTGATCCCTTTTTTAAAAAATCAGGCTAACACTAGTTGGTATAATTTATGCACAGTTAATGAATAAGGTTTTAAAATAGGCATGAAAGGATAGGATGGCCCTGGGTTGACCTAGAATTCTCTGGGGACCTGTCTGAAAATGGAAATAAAAGAGACAGTGATCGAAAATCCAAAAAGTAAGTTTTTGCTGTTCAAAAATGTGGAAAAAATTGTGAAAGAGAAATTGTTTTTTTAATGGGATGGGGCAAGCTAAGCTATTTTAAAAGCCTGGTCTTTATTATAGACCAAAAAATGAGCAAATCAACAATATACTATATATTCTTGTTCAGGTCCAGGGAGCTAGAGGTCTATGGGAAATATGGAACAGCTTGCCATTGTTCTAAGGTTTTGAATTATTGTGGGTCTTGCCTCAATTGTACTCGCCAGAATTACTTACCCAGCACAGGTGTTATAGTGTTACATTCCCGTGATTACATTAACCAAGCTTTGATGTTTACCTATTCTCCATGGCTCCATTTCTTATATGCTATCCCTGAGTACTACAAGTTAACCGGAAGGTTTATGCTGAGTTGCACTGCTTAGTGTGTATAAAGAGCACACCTTGCCATTTCTTTACTGGCTTACTCCAGCCTGTTGGTACTTAAGCCTAGTGGTCCTAAGCTTCACTGAGACAGCTCCCAGTTAGTGGGTGCTCCAGTAACATCTGTGCCACTACCCAGATGTGCCCAAATGAGTCTTGGAGTCATGGGACCATTGGGATAATTACTGGAACAGAAAGGGCACATTGTTCTTGCATGCATTCTCTGCTCAATAAATGACCATTTGGGCCTTGCATCATCAATTTCCTTAGCTCAGCATGATAGCTAAGTACCTATCCAATCTATTACTATAGCTGACCCAGTAGGCATACTGCTAATGCGCAACTATTATAATTTTTTTATAATGCATCCTAGAAAAAACTAATAGGACTGAAAAATACCATAATCCTGTCTTCTCTTAATTGCTTACAACTACTATTATTCCCATTTATATGTACTACTACTAAAGAAGGGATATTTTATAGGCCCCAAAGGAGAGAACACTAGGACTTAGCAGTTATCAAACATTTAAGCATTGAAGAAAAACTAAATAATCTATGTTTATTTAGCCAAAGAAAAGGCTAAATGTTTATTGTCAGTGGCTATGGTTGGACTACCCTCTTTGAAAAAGTAGATAATTAGAGAAATGCAAATTAAAACAACTCTGAAGTACCACCTCAGAACCACCAGATTGGCTAATATGACAGAAAAGGAAAATGATAAATGTTGGAGAGGATGTGGGAAAATTGGGACACTCACTAATGCATTATTGGTGGGGTTATAAATTGATCCAACCTTTCTGGAGAGCAATTTGGAACTATGCCCAAAGGGCAATCAAACTGTGCATACCCTTTGATCTAGCGATACCACTGCTAGGCCTGTATCCCAAAGAGATTTTAAAAAAAAAAAAAGGAAAAAAGACCTACTTACATAAAAGTATTTATAACAGCTCTTTTTGTGGTGTTAAAGAATTAGAAATTGAGGGGATGCCCATCAATTGGGGAATGGTTGAACAAGTTGTGGTATATAAATGTAATGGAATCTTATTGGGCTATAAGAAATTGACAAGCAGGATGATTTCAGAAAAACCTAGAAAGATTTTCATGAATTGATGCAAAGTGAAGTAGGCAGAACCAGGAGAACATTGTACACAGTAATGGCAACACTGTATGATGATCAACTATGAATGACACAGCTATTGTCAGCAATACAATGATCCAACACAATTCTGAAGGACTCAGGATGAAAAATGGTATCCACAACCAGAGAAAGAACTGGTTAAGTGTGATTGCAGATTAAAGCACACTATTTTCACTTTATTTTTTGTGAGTTTTTTTGTCTGTTTCTTCTTTCACAACATGACTAATATGGAAATATGGTTGGCATGATTGCATATACATAACATATCAAATTATTTACTGTCTTAGGTAGGGGAGAGGTGAGGGAAGGAAAAAATTTGCAACTCTAAAAAATTTTAATGAATGTTAAAATTTGTCTTTACATTTAATTGGAAAAAATAAAATACTATTAAAAAGAAAAGGGAGGTGATTATTTGTCAATTATCTTGGTTCTGACATTGCCCTTAAAACAAATGGCCACCAAACTCTAATCCAAGTTCAACTCTTTCATAAATCCTTAATGCAATAAAGGCAATATGACTTGCTGGTGTTGACTTTTTCCCATCCCACTCCCTCCATTGATCAGGATACTGGACTTGGGGGGCCTCAGAAATATGGTGGTGGCAGCACCCAACAGCAGATGAACAAAGAAAGAGAAGACATGGGCAAGGGGATTAGATGGAAGATAGCAGCAATAATGAGGTACAGGGAAAAAGATATGGTGAGAAGGGGCAGAAGACATGAGAGAAAACAGAAGAGGAGGGAGATGAGAGGTAGGAAAGGAAAGAGAAGACATTGGAAGAGATGGTGGTGACACCACTGAGGAAAGTCTGTTTGAGCAGGGCAGGACAGGCAGTGCAGAAGGTTGGAAAGGAGCAGGTGAATATTGATGAGCAATTCAGCAGCATTAACAAAAGGGAAAGAGAGAAGATAGCTATGGGGCACTGGGAGGCTTGAGAGGGGCCAGAATCACTGGGGATGCCAATGCCCAGGCTTTCTAAGAAGGCAAGAAGCTTGGAAAATCTTCAAAAGGCCTGAAAAAATATCCTAAACAGACCAAAGACCAAACACAAGTACTATTTAAGTCATTCTGCAAAATAGTTTGGATTATATGGTAAAGTGGCAAATTAGGTTGAGCATTAATGTCCATGACCAGTAACTTGGTTTGCTCAGTTATAATCCTAATGAGGCCAAAGTAGTAGAGTTGATCCTTATGTAAGCCAATTACTTTCATTCCATTCTATGGACAGAGCACATCCCATTGTCCATTAAGCAAACTCATTTCAGTGCTCACACAGGAGGCAAAGTGACAGGATATAGAAGGTTCTGTCTCCATCACCACACCTAGAAAAACAGCTGAAAGTGCAAGCCCTGCTGACAATGAGTCAGATCATATTCGTATGGCAAGAACATTTCCTTATCAGGGTGAAAGCTGACTGGCCATCTAAGAGGGGCTGCTAGGGAAGACAAATGGAATAGAAAGAGGCATAAGGAGACAGACACATCCGCTCCAAAAACCAGTGGGCCAGAAAATAGAATAAGATGCTATGAGATGAGAGTCTGCAGGTTGTCCCAAAATAGCTTCCTAGGGTGGAAGCTTCATAGAGTGGTATAATGGAAAGATTCCAAAGGATCAGGTTCAACATGGGTTCAACTGCCAACCCATTACAACCTCGGTGGGACTGGACAAGTATTCCACCTTTCAGGGCCTCAGCATCTATCTGCAAAACAAAGGGGGTGGACTAGATCAGGGGTGGGGAACCTGCAGCCTTGAGATCACATGTGGCCTTCTAGGTCCTCAAGTGAGGCCCTTTGACTGTATCCAAATTTCACAGAAGAAAACCGCTTGACAAAAGGCTTTGTTCTGTAAAATTGAACTTAGTCAAAAGACCACATCCGAGGACCTAGAAGGTCATTGTGACCTCAAGGCTGCAGGTTCCCTAACCCTGAACTAGATCATCTCTGAAGTTCATGCCACCTCCACATCTCTGATGCTATACCCTACAACTCCAGAAACTATAAACAGTGGCCAGAAATGAAAAGGCTCCCTTTCTGCTCCGGAGATTTTGAACAATGAGAAAAGAAGGGATCACATATTGAAATGGGGACAAAGGATTTTCTTTTAAGTAGACAGCTGTTAGCAGTGCACTAAAGGACAGCTAGGTAGCAAAGTGGACAGAGCTCTGGGCCCGGAATCAAGAAGACTCTTCTTCCCGAGTTCAAATCTAGCCTCAGACACTTACTAGCTGTGTGACCCTGGGCAAGTCACTTTACCTTGTTTGCTTCAATTTCCTCATCTGTAAAATGAGCTGGAGAAGGAAATGATGTACCGCTCCAGTATCTTTGCCAAGAAAACCCCAAATGGGGTCATGAAGAGTCAGACACAACAACAAAGGTACTAGAAGCATGTGCCCGGAAAGTAGGTAGTGATATCATCATTACTGTCATAAGTATCACTGGTGTAGTACTTTAAGATTGACAAAGTACTTTATGCATATTATCTCATTTTAAGCTTCACAAAAAGCCTAGGAGGTAGGTGAAATTATTATCCTCAAATTGCAGATAAGGAAACTGAGGCAGGTAGCTGTCAATTGGCTTGTGCAGTCACATAGCAAGTAAGTTGTTTAAAGGCTGGATTTGAACTTGGGTCTTCCCAACTGCAAGTCTAGCTCTATCATCTACTGTGCTACCTAGCTTAGGCACTTTGGAAGCAATTTAAATTAAGGTTAGGCAAACTATATGAAAGAATTGGTTCTGATAGACTGACTAGTTTGGGCACCTTGGAAAAGGTAACCCAACAGATGACGAGCTCCTTAAGGGCAAAGAGTGTTTCTTTTTCTGTCTTTATATGGCCAAGGCCTGCTACAGTGCTTAGGACCTAGAAGGACCTAATAGAACCTTGTTGAATGCATGCGCACCTGAAGGAATGGATACATTCACTGGTTTTTCCTTTGCCAATAATTTTAAACCATCAGAAAGAAACGGGATTTTTTATCTTTATATCCCCAGGACCTAACAAATAGGAGGTACATAATGAATGCTGGTTGAATTGAATTGAAATAAATAGGTAAAGGGAGGATGTTGTTAGGGAGACAAAGTATAGTAAGCAACAACCAGAATCTAATGAACAATCAGAAGATACACCAAAAATACGGCTTCTAATAAGGACAAGGACAAGTAGTTCAATGGGGTGACTGCAAAGGAGCAGACTGCTCATGGGAAATACAAACAACATTGGCAGATATTTATTGCAAATTTACTTGAGGTCAAGGTCCTGATGATACATGGAAAATTACCATTGCCCAAGCACAAGATGAATTTTTGCAGAAAATAAATGGGTGGAAATGTTTCCACTGAAGAAAAGTGTTCTGTTGTTCATTTGTTTCAGTCATATCCAACTCTCCATGACCCCATTTGGGGTTTTCTTGGCAAAGGTACTGGAGTGGTTTGCCATTTCCTTCTCCAGCTCATTTTACAGATAAGGAAACTGAGGCAAACAGGGTGAAGTGACTTGCCCAGGGTCACACAGCTAGTAAGTGTCTGAGGCCAGATTTGAACTCAGGAAGAGGCGTCTTCCTGACTCCAGGCCTGGCTCTCTATCCACCATACCTCAGAAAAGTAGAATATCAGTAGAAATAAAGTCATCATGTTGAATGGCACCTATATTCTTCATAGCTCCGAAATCTCAATTCATGGATCATTTGTTCCCAGTTGAAAGAAGAAAAGGAAAGAGAAAAGGGAGTAGAGAGCAAAGAAAGAACAGAACAGAGGAAAGGAAGAAGAGAGGGAGAGAAGAAGTTTGGTGGCTTGTTTTTTTGGGTTTTTTTTTTCTATCAAACACTGCAGAAAAGCAATGAGCTCAGTCTGGGTGCCAGGAATCCTGGGTCTAGTCCACTTACTTGCTCTGTGCCCTGGGGCAAATCACCCAGCCTCTTGGAACTTCAGTTTGCTTATCTGTAAAGGAAAGGTACTGGCCTAGATTCGATGATCTCTTTAAAGACCCTTCCTTAAAGCTCTAGACTCCTGTGACCTCAAATTAGAAGCAATCCCCAGGCGTGTATGCCTTGGCTCCTAACTCAGCAGAGACTCAGAGACTATGCCTGTAAAGATTTGGAAAGCAGACTTCTCTTCTTTCGGAATGACTCATCAAATGGGAAAATGTGGAGCCTTGTCTGTGGTGTACCAAGCCTTTACAAACCGTGTAGTACATAATGTGCCCATTAGCACTAAGAATCTGGGGCAAGTAAGTGTTGCTCATGATTGGCAATGTGAATAAAATGATTTGAGAGGGAATGAAATGAATGAAGCCATGTGGGGAATGGAGCAAAGGCAGAGGGAGCTTCAGTGCAAAGGTGCATTATCAGCTGAGGCGGAATACAGAGGGGGGCTTCCTGAAGAGTCATCTAATAACAGTATACAATTGAACTCAAATGAAAGAGAACAGAGACATGGTATTTTAAAAAAAAAGGAGCTTTAAAAAAAATAAGATAGACTGATCATGTGAAATGGGCTTATTTTGTTTTTAAGAAACACCTACCTTGCTTTTCTAGGGCGGGCAGACCCTAGTGATTGACAGGCGGGGCCATCTTCTTGGCCGCTTGGCGGCCATCGTGGCCAAGCAAGACCTTCTGGGGCAAAAGGTGGTCGTGGTTCGCTGTGAAGGCACCAACATCTCGGGAAACTTTTACAGGAACAAGCTGAAATACCTGGCCTTCCTCCGAAATCGAATGAACACAAACGCTTCAAGAGGCCCTTATCACTTCAGAGCTCCCAGCCGAATTTTCTGGTGAACTGTGAGAGGCATGCTTCCCCACAAGACCAAGCGAGGTCAGGCTGCTTTGGAATGCCTTAAGGTGTTTGATGGCATTCCCCCACCATATGACAAGCGAAAATGCATGGTTGTCCCAGCTGCTCTCAAAGTCGTCAGACTGAAGCCAACTAGAAAGTTTGCTTATCTGGGGCGCCTGGCCCATGAGGTTGGCTGGAAGTATCAGGCAGTGACTGCTACATTGGAAGAGAAGAGGAAAGAGAAAGCCAAGATCCACTATAGAAAGAAAAAGAAACTACAAAAGCAAGCTGAGAAGAACGTGGAAGGCAAAATCCACAAATACACAAAGGTGCTGAAGAAGCACAGGCTGCTGGTGTGAGTCCAATAAAGTCTAAAATACCTACCTGTGCCTCAGCCTCACCCATCTTCTTCCCCCGCCCACATCTGGCTCTTCTCTGTGAATTCTGGTAGAGCCTCAAAAACCTGACCAGTTCACACAGAAAAGGGGGGAGCCAGGAGGAAGTAAAAAACAGCTATCAAGAAATACTTAAAATCAGGGATTCTTAACCTTTTTTTGTAGACCCCTTTGGTAATCTGTGGAAGCCTAGGGACCCCTTCTCAAATGATGTTTTTTAAATGCATAAAATAAAATACAGAGGACTAAAAGGGAAACCAATTATGCTGAAATAGTTATCATGTTTTATTTTTCAAAAACAAGTTCACAGACCACAGGGAAGAACCCCTCAGAATGTGGGGTTTTCTGTTTGTTTGAAAAAAATCACCTCTTCTTGGTTCCCCCTACTCTGATTTAAGGCTCAGCTCAAGCATCATCTCCTACAATGAGGCCTTTCCTGATTTCTCCAGGAGTTAGCGCCACC
>JAQQSZ010009330.1:0-12803 GCA_028646595.1 Phalanger gymnotis
TGGTAAAAAAAAATATACATATATATATATATATATATATATATATATATATATATATGTATATAGTCTATGTCCCAGGTGTTAAATAAAAGTTTTGGCAGAGGATATTATTGTGTGATTTACATGTGTGCATATCTATGAGCTTCACTGTAATACACATATGCAATATTTTGCCATATAATTCATAGTGATTTGAGGCCATTCTACTTTAATTGTTTCTGGGAATATTTTGAAATAAAAAAATACCATTAAGCAATGATGTTTTAAATCAAATGTCAAAATAAATACAAATAGTTAAAAAAATTACCTAGTCTATCCTGTCCTGTTTACATATAGAAAAACAAAGACCCAGAAAGATGAAGTGAGTTATCCAAAATTACAAAGCCAGAACCCTTTCTACTCTATCCTATTGAACTTACCCATCCAAATGAATCATCTCTCAACTCAAGGCATTTTCTCTGACTATTCCCTATGACTAGAATGTTTTCCCTCTTCATTGCTGCCCCCTGGTTCCCTGGCTTCTTTTAAGACTCGTCTAAATTCCCATCTTTTATAAGAAAGCTTCTGCAACTCTTAATTCCAGTGCCATCCCTCTTTTTTTATAACTATTTCTTATTTATCCCATATTATCCCGTAAGCTTATTCATACATACTTTCGTTTGTTGTCTTTATCCCCCAAGAGATTGTTAACTCCTTGAAGGCAGGTGCTGTCCTATGCTTCTTTTTGTATCTCTAGTGCTTTGCACAGTGCTTGGCACATTGTCAACGCTGACTAAATGCTTACTGACTGACTGACTGAATGAAGGATTTTCATGAAATATTGTAGAGTTTCTGAAAATAATTTACTGAACCAAACCAACACAGTAAATGAATTACCCATATCAAACAAAATGTATGTGAAATCAATGTTACAGAGTATTTTTTAATTCAAGGAGCACTTACAAAATGTCTACTATGTACAACACGTAATACTAGACACCTGAGATACAAAGACAAAAACAAAAGTCCTACCTTATATTCTCCTGGAAGGAGAGTGGTGTTAAAGTAGACCACATTGCTTTCTACTTGACACTTGGGGAAAGATAAATATCTGTCTCATACTAAGACTAACCAATTTGGTAAAGTAACTATTATTTCTGGAGAAAATGTAAAGTCAATTTTTAAAATCTGAATTAACTGCTTGTCTCAACTAACAGATCAAGTCAGTCAAAATAATAAATTCGGTCCTCATGTGTGGTAAAGGACACCGTTCATAAGAATTGAGCATTTCTTTATGCACACATTAAGATTAAAACATAGTAAAAAGAAATCATTGTCTAAGCAACAGTGTTAATACTGGTACTGAGTAAAGACCATCATATTTGACAATCAAGTGATTAGTAGTGATTTTGGATAGAGTCAAAAGCTATAATGGAAAGGGTTGAAGAGTGAGAGGAGAGGAAGTGTAATGAGCAAATAAACACACACATATTTCAAGGAATATTACTAAGAAGCCAAGGAGAGAAACAAGATGATAACTTGAGGAGATGGCTAGGTGTAATAACTGCTTATTTTATCTTATTTTGCTTTTGTTTTATGTTTTAGAATGGATTGACTTGGACATCTTTAAAGGCAGTAGGGGGAAAATAGTTGATAGGGAGAGGCTGAAGATTCAAGAGAGGGAGAAAACTGATAGGACAATATTCTGAAAAGGACAGGAGGGAACCGGATCAAGTGACATAGAAATGATGGAATTCAAGATGTAGCTTGAAGGATAGTTAGGATCTAAAGAGATAAAAGAGAAAGGGGAAGGTATTCTGGACAATGGCAAACATGACTGAAAACATTAAGGTTGAAGTGATCAAAGTATGTTCACGGGGCAATAAAGAGTTTAGTCTTACTACAATAGAACATGTTAGAAAATGGGAGAAATAACGCAAATTATTTAATCACTGAAAATCAAAATAGAAATTACTGTTAATCAGTGTGTAAACTTACACTGCTTTCCCAATTATCACTATGTTCAGTGAGAAAAATACCTACTTTTTTGTATTTTAAGTCATGTGATTTAGACCTGCCATGGATGCACTACATTTACTGAACCAAATGAATTATAGAGACAATAAATACTAGGAGCTATTGGGGGGTGGGGGTAAAGAGGCAGAAAAGGAACTCACTAGCACAAGGAAGACTTCATGGAGAAGGAGGAGTTCGAGCTGGGTGGAACACGATTTAGTTAACAGAAGAACTAGAAGAGGTCACGAAGGCATCTGCCATTCCCTGTTGTGGTCGACTCAGCTTTTCCCAGCACCATAAGCATCACGAATTTGATACACTGACCTTTGATGTTACAAAGTGTTAGAAGAGGTATTTGTGGAAATCTGTTACCTCTTTCTAACTGATTTCCTTTTAATCTCCTAATCTTATTGTTGTCATTGTTTTGAATCAGGTATTGAAACACCAGCTCCTCTAGATACCATCTTTTCCACACTCTCTCCATGTCTGTGCAGGCACTCTACTAGATTTCTGCTTGAATATATGCAACAGGTCAGCTTGGGACTAGAGCACATCAGTTTGAAGCAGGTTGGTTTGTGGCAGGTTAATTCAGCCTTGTAATGTATACATTTATAATCCACTGAGTGGCTTTCCACGGTACAGTGTAAAGGACAACTACGTTTTTTTTTTTCATTTTATTTTTCCCCATAGAGGCCAGCATCATCTTGCCAAGCCTTCTCCTCTGTGGCTAAGACCAATAAATCCTCATTTCATCAATAATGAAACTCTGCAGTCTCTGAATGCCATTGAGGTCACCATAATGGATTCAGTGTGAATAAAATTCCTGGAAAATTGAAACATGTGAAACAAGCATGCTATTTGGAATAGAGAACTTCTAAGTTCCCTCCTAAATCTATCACTGATTTCCCAGAAGCAGTTTCTCTGGTGACAGATATGCTCATCAACCTGTCTTCCAATGTCATGGAGGGCAAAGTGCAATTAGAAGGATAATCCCTTATGGATGGTAAGGGTTTTATAGATCCTTCCCTTGGGAGGCAACATTGTGATGATTTTACTAAGCCATTGCTGGCATTCTGCAGACACTCCTGTTTGAAATCTCATAGCCTCTCAAGGTATGGGTTTAGTACTCTATAGGAAAAACTCAATAATTAAAGAAAGTATATTGCTCTATTATGACATGGAGTTGTATGAACAGTGTATTAATCTAGTTCAATCAGTATACATACCTTGGACAGAGACATAATGGGGAAAAGAACAAACATTAAGTCTCTATTATGTGTCACTTTATGCCAGGCCTGTACAACATACAGTCCGCTTAGGGAAGCCTGAGAAAAATGTAGGGTTATCAATGCAAACTCTTCTGTTTGTCTTGTGACCCTCAGCAACCAAACATCATCAGCCTGTCTCTAGTCTAACCCATCTGTGCCCAAAGAAGTTTACAAGTTGTGCTGGTCTGCTTTATGCTAACCACTTTACAAATATCATTTCATTTGATCCCTATAACAACTCTAGGGAATAGGTGCTATTATGATCCCCATTTTACAATGAGAAAATTGAGGCAAAGAGAAGTTAAGTGACTTGTCCAGGGTCATACAGCTAGTATCTGAAACCAGATTTGGACTTGCATCTTCCAGGCTCCAGACCCAGTGCTGTATCCCTGTGCCATCTAGCTGCTTCTAAAGAAGGATGATGATTTCTGCTACAAACAAAATGAGAGGGCTACTTTTGAGAAATGGCACAGAGTTTCCAACAGTCCCAAGTTGTTCCCAGTTACAAAACCCTTGTTTTTCCACATGCGAATTCCCCTGCCAATGATAAATGGACATGAATACAGAATATCATGATTATATAAGAATAAAAATTCCAGGTAACCCAAACAATGAAAGAAAGACACACGCCGAGTGCCAGTGGGTAAAAGCATCTCACCAACAATCGCTTGACTTCCAGAAGTGTTAAATGGACATCCCAAATTAAACATATGAACATAAAAGGATCTAGTCACATCCCCAAAGTGAAAGATGAGTAGTATGGGTAGTATGACTGCTGCACTAATGCTTAGACAAACCAGAGGAAGGCCTCCAGCAAGGTGGGTAAATCCTCTATGGAAAATATGTGTAAATACACAGACAATACTTATATACCAGATGAGGGAGAATGGATGGATTACAATTTGCATTGGTGGAAAACATACCCACACCAAAGAGATCAGAAATCTATTGAGGTAGCTTCTTATAGGAGGCATAGTAGTTGCCTAATGGAGAGCACAGCATTTTTAAGAGCTGAGAAATGATTATCTCAAGCCTGGCTATGTTGCTAACTAGGTTGAAGATTTTGGATAAGTCATTTTTTTTCCCCTGGGTTTCAGTTTTCTCATCTATAAAACGACAGGTTTAAAGTAGATGATTTCTAAAGCCTCTTTAAACTCTAGGACTCCACCTACAGGTAGGGAAATGAGGTACTAAAAACCTAAAGAAAAATTTAATTAGGTCCTGAGTTACGCAGTTGATAAATGAGGCATAGTGCACAGAAGGCTGACCTTGGAATGAGAAATCCTCTGCCTCAAGTCATGCCTCTGACACACGCTGCCAATGTGAGGCATTCCACTTCTCATTTTACCTTGGCACTTTTCTGATACTCTAAGTTACAGATTAGTAGCAAAACTGTATCAGTTGGAAGAGTTTCAACACCGATGAAATCACAGAGCAGTGCCAAAACAATACAACAACAACAAAAAGTGGGCTGACTATTCAAATTCTTTACTTACTTTTTCACCATGCCTAAAAGTGAAGTCATCTTATATAAAAAATGATAACATTTAAGAACTAGCACAGTGGATAGTAAATTAAATATTCAGGCTATAGATTTAATTATTTCATTATATTACGGGTAAGGACATATCTGTAATGGGACTTTTCCAAGGAAGAAAGGCTGTAACAAAGTTGAGCAAATGCTGATAGGTTGCTCTAACTTCATAGAAGTTGGGTATCACTATGCAACTGACACCAATTGTATGGTAATAAAAGGGAAAAGGGCAAAAGCAGGGTGATTGGGGAAATTATTCATGTTTCTTCTTATATAGCTGTGTGTAAACAGAACTTGAAAATCATATGACTTTCATATTAAAATTGGAACTTTGACAATTTTCATTTTCTTCTTTATGAGAGAAGACACGAAAAAAATCCTCTTTTCACTCTTCTAACCAATGAGTGAGAGAACTGTTTAGCTATGTACAAAAAAGCTTCTACCAAAGCACAGCCATCAGACATCCACTTCGCTCGTAAGTGTCCATGTCACCCAGAAACTGCAGCCTGCGAGAGTACTCCATGATGCAGAAGGGGTAGAGCTGCATATTTTCCTATCAGAAATAACAATGTGACTTAGTTTATTTATCCTTATGCAAAGAGGAAAAGATCATATGTTGCATTTGTCACTGTCCCCAATACCTCATCTCAACTACAGTTATTTCTTGAGTAGGAACAGTTTAGGTGTCATAGAGCTGGCTTGAGTTAGATTGGAGGGTAAAGAAATTGCTTTGTTCAAATCTTTTCTTAATTCTCATCCATAGAAAGATGAAGCCAAAAGGAACCTTATAAATTCAATTACAAATCCAGCCTCAAAGCCACACGTGGCCCTCTAGGTCCTTAAGTGCAGCCTTTTGATTAAATCCAAAAAAAGGATTTGTTCTGTAAAATGTGGACTCAGTCAAAAGGCCACACCCAAGGACCTAGATGGCCACATGTGACCTCAAGGCCACAGGTTTCCCACCCCTGTCACATCATTTTGTCCACCCCCTTCTTTTTAGAGAGAAAGAAATTGAAGTCTTAAGCAAGGAAATGGCCTGCTCAAGGATACACAGCACATTACAGGCCTGACCAAGAGGAGACCTTGGGTTGTTTGTTCTAGCACACTGCCCCTCCAGTAATAGTGGTTTCTCTCTCATTTGTATAGTTTCAAATGTTAATTTCATTCCACTCAACATTGTTTTGTTATTTCACTTTAACAGTGTAGTTGTGATGGGAAATAAAAGTGTAAATACTATTTTATGGTTGATAAGTTACATATGTAGCCTTTGGGATGGAAGGAACTAGCCTCTGTTATTCTTTTATGATTATTGTCTTTTGATTATACCATGCAGTTTAAGGCAGACTCTCAGTTGCTTAAATGCATGAATCTATTCAATAGAGTTATCTTTTTTATTAGCATCACACCAAGCGCTAAATTTAATTTCTTGTCTAAATTATATCTAATCTATTTGGTATTCGTATTCATCCAGAGAGTTCTCCTCCAGGCCAGAGTACAAAATATTTATCTGAAACATTGTGATTCACAGTGGATAATTCCTTACACTAGTAACCAATGTCTACAAACTGTATACATTTATGCATATGCTATGGCCAGACACTATGCAGCTAACAATCACAGCAAGGACAGACCATTTCTCAACTTCAGAAATAAGAAATCTATTAGAGTTGTGATGAAAAGTGTAAGCATTTGTTATCAAGATGTAGGCTATAAATATTTATGTCAGCATATGTTGTGAAAATATTAGAATCCCAGAATCTTTATGGTTGCAAATGACCTCAGAGGTAGCCCTGGTTTTTTCTTGGGCAGCTAGATGGTAGATAGAGCTCTGAGACTTGAGTCAGGAAGATTTGAGTTCAAATCTGTTCTCAAACACTTACTAGGTGTATTATGCTGGAAAAGTCACTTAACTCAGTTTGCCTCAGCGTTCTCATCTGTACAATGGGCTGTAGAAGTAAATGGCAAATCATTCCAGTATCCTTGCCAAGAAAACCTCAAAACCTCATATAGTGTCATGAAGAGTTAGACATGACTGAAGTCACACAACAACAACAGTCTCTTCCCTCTGTGGAACTTCTAGTGGCAGGGCATTTAATATTACACCAAATCCTGAGTATCTATTGAGAAAATGTATACCAGTTGGGAAAATTCATTCTAATGTTAAAAGTTATTAGTAAAAGCAAATAATTGGTCTGGACAAAATTAATATGAACAATGCCCCATGAACAATTATAATAATGATTAGCATTGTTGTTGTTATTGCCATTACCATTATTACTTTGTTTTAGGTGCTCTAGGGGGAGAAAAGAAGTGGATGAAAGTGACAATGTGTATAGGGAAACATAGCAAGGACTTGGACTGAAATCCCACCACAGGAAATTCCTAGCTATAGGACTTAGGTAAATCATTTAACCTCTCTGAACCATGGTATTCTCACATATAAAATGAGAGGATTTGCCAAGATAATCTCTAAGGTCCCTTCCAGCTCTAAATCTGTGATCCTAAGAGCCCATCTACTCCATTGTGGCAGAAGATTATCTCTGAGTCCCAAAGGATATGCCATGAGGGTGCAAATTCTGAATCATCCAATTAAGTTGGAAAAGGTTAGAGTAAGGGTTCCATAATAGACTCTTCCAACATATATAAGTTTGGAAAGGTTCACCAACAAAAGATTGGTCACCAGATGATTAATTTTATGGCAACAACAATTCATGAAAATGCCTGCTAAAATATGTAGGGGTCATGATCTGCATTAATAGAATACTCATAATGGTCAAATGATGGGTATTTTAAAATACCAGAAGATAAAAAGGAATGAAAATTCAAATTAGTGATTACCAATTTAATTAACAATTTAACTTTACTGAAGGTCTATTGTCCAAGGTTGTGGTTTGTGGTCTTTAGGCTTCTTTATATTCTTAAAAATAATTGATCACACCCCAGAGATTTTTTTTAAGTATGTATGTTTTACCTATCAACGTTTACCATATTGTAAGTTAAAATGTCTTAATATTATTATGAAAATAGATTTCACAGACCACCTGAAAGGATCTTGGGTAGTGTTTTGAGAACCACAAGTCCAATATAAAATTTTAGCAATAAGATAATATGATGATCAACAAGATATAATGCCCTTAGCATTTAACAATCCAATATATCAAGTGCATTTGTAATCTCATCAATGGAATACTCGCTCTAATGATGTAGACTGACATCATCCATGCCTGACTCTCTTGTGTGACTCTTAACTGTGTCCTCCCACAAGTTTTCCATAGGGAGTTCATTCAGTATCTTAGAGAAATACTTCATGTTCTATTAACATCCCAAAGATACACCATGGAGTAAATACACTATCCATTGGTTACCTCTTGTATTTGACACGTGACCAGCTCACTTTTTGAAAATTATACTTGAAACTGGTGATAAGCTGACTTATTTTTCACTGTATATATATATATGTATTTCTTTGTTTGTAATGTATTACAGTCTGTTTAGATCCACCATGTACATGCCCTTTGCTCTGAGTGATCCTTAAATTTAATCCTGTGTGATTGCAGTGTTCTATGTTAAGTAGCTAAATCATCAACAGAGGACTACAGAAATTAAAAATGGCCAATGGATAACAGGCATGAAGTACTAAAGGTATATAAAGTTGCATGATCTGGCAGATGAATCACTACTTCTGTTCATTTTGCTCAACTCTTTTTTTAACAAGGCAGGACTCATTTGGGTGAGTGTATATCTGCAAACGATCATGATATAAACACAAAAGATATTAATAAAAACTCCGTTCACAAATAAATTATAAATTGGCCTTTGTTTTAGGGAGAAGCCTTGGGTCTTTAAAATAACTTTGTAATTTCCCAAGGACAATTGAAACAACTTAAATTTAAAGGGTTTATAATCCAGTAAAAATACCTTTAGAATAAAATATTCTATTAAAAAGTAGAATATATGCATTTTCATGAACATAGATATTTTTAATACCAAATATCAAAACATTTTTGTATTGGAAAAATGAAAAAAATCATTAAAACAGAAGAAAACAAAATACCCAGACTCATTGTTTTTTTTTTTTGTTTAGCAATCTAACTTTATACTAATATTTTTCAGGTAAACTTTAAATAGCAAGAGTCTAACATAAGAAGAAATGATCAGTAAGAAATTTTGGTATCAAATAAAGAACTACAAACCACTTTATTAAACTAAAAAGAAGAGGTAAATATCTGATAAATGGAACTTTGGAAATAAATATCCCAAAGCAAGTGGCTTTATAAAAGGCATTACAGGAGAAAGTTTCTAAGGCTGGTAATGATACTGGATTTGGCATCAGGAAAACCTGGGTTCAAATATTTGATTAGCTACAGAACAACACATTTTTGAAAGGGCATTACAGCTTTCAAGGTAATTAAGTAACAATTACCCCGTGAGCAGGTAACGCAACTAGTCTTATACTCTCTCTGAGGAAGCTGAAGGTCAGATAGATTGAATGACTTTTCATGGTCACATAACTCATGAGTTAGCAACAGATCCAGACCTTTCTAATTCCAAGTACAGTACTCAATGAATTATGCCACACTGCCTTTCCAAGTTGTAGTGGTAATCAGTACAGGATTTTTTGCTGTCCTTCTCTTAAGTGCCTTTGATGAGTCTGGCCTTTGTTTGAATGGGGCAGGTAAAGTGGGATCTTCTGTCTTGGAGTGCTTCTCAGCATGCCATTAATTTGTATAGATATGGCACTATTGAGTGATTGAACAACTTTCCCATACCCTGCTTTCCCACATCCTGGATGGTGAGCCTTGAGTCGTCATGGCCCTGAGCAGAGTATATGTGTTGGAAGGTTAGTGTTTCACTTTGCAAGGTGCACTCATTGAAAGAGTGATGAAACTCTGGGCAAGCCAATGAAATAGTCCCCCTGGCTTTGATAACTCAGACAGATACTGGTGCTTCTCTGGTAACTATGTATTGTTATGGATAGACTGATTTGTGTTATTTGATTTCTTTATAATGTATGCTTGCAATTTCTGTTTGTATCTGCCCTGAAGTTCAGGGGGCTGATCTTTTCCCCCTGAACTAAGTGAATGATATATGTATGTTTAATTAAACTGAGATTGTTAACCCCTTAAAGTTGTTTTCCTTAGAAAAGCAGATCAAAGAACCTATGTTAGCAGCCCTTCTATGTGCTGGTCTCCTTGGGTTTTTCACCCTGAAAACAGCTGCTATCAACATTATTGTTACACAAATACAATGGATTGGGGAAATGAGATAAGCAGCATCTGTTCTATGGAGCACAAAAGTTGCTACTTGAGTGAACCAAGATGGTAAACCAGTGAGAATTATTCCAAGGTAATAAGCTCAAGCTTACTAGCCTCTATGAACCAGTTAGTTTCTCTCAGTAACAAAAGCCTGCATCCTTGATTTTGAGATCATAGATAACTCAGTGCAATCACTATTCCTTGTAGGACATAAAGAGCTGTTTGAGAGTGCATTAATAAACTATTCTTACTGAGGATAGTGTATTTTGACACATTTGCTGGACATCTTTGTATTTCCTCCATGTTCATTGTAGATACAATGGGAGCTTCTAAATGTGATGCATAGACTTAAGAAACTAAAAGTCTGACCCTGAAAAAGAACTGGTTGTTTCAACCATAAAACAGTTGGTTTGTTGCAACTGTGCTTTTATTTTCAGTCATGCAACCATTCAAGTATGAGTTTGAGTCATCTTCCATTCTGTCTCCAATACTCATAAACACTAACCTGAAAATATTTCTTCCCATACTTTTCCAAAATGAATTATCATGTTTCAAGTTGGGACTTTAAAGTGACCATGTTGAATGATAGATGTATCACCTACTATACGCCTCGCACTGTGTGGATATAAGAAACAATGGTCCACAGAAATGCAAGGAGTCTCAACAGGTTATCATGTTCAAACTTCTGCCTTAAAGCAATATCTATTACCCCATTTTACAGATTAGAAAACTGAGGGCTAGGTTGCGTGACTTTCCTATAGTCTACACTAGTAATTAGTATAAGTGAGGACTAGAAGTCAGACAAGTCTGCCTCCTACTGCCATTTCTGTTCCACTTTACCAGATAGCCCCACAAACCAGGGGCCTAAAAAAACCCACAAAAAACCAGAAACCAATCCAAATAAACAAAAAACCCTCTTACTTCTTTGCCATTTTCTTTGTGATCTCTCATATGCGTCAAAATAACGGTCAGAGGAAATTCAAATTAGGCAATATATTCATATATGTATCTTACTTTGCAATTCCAATGTCATTCTACAAGGGCTTTGGACAGTACTACAAGCCATCACATCCCCAACCATTATTAAAATGTTCTGAAAAGCAGAACCTGTTCTGGATTTGGAGTCAGGAAAATCTGATTCACATTCCATCTCTGACACAATATGTGGGGATGAACAAATCACTTAACTTCTTTCTAAGCCTCGGTTTCATATCAAATAGGGAAAATAACACCTGTACCATCTAACTCATAAGGTTGTTTTGAAGCCCAAATGAGATAATGTATGCAAAACACATTACAAACTTTGAAATGTTATGTCCCCAGTGTTACTGTCCTTGTAATTTTTTTTTAATCCTTTTACTAAAATTTCCTAGTTAAAGATAGCAAACACTGGCAGAGATCCAGCAGATCTATCCAGGGAAGCAAGCATGGATACTGATATTTCGCAGTGCTGGCTCCAGGATGCCCAGAGAGCAGGTGATTCTCCCCTTCTTAAACATTATCTTAAATGGAAAACATATTTTCCAGTCAGTTATGTCAAAATTGAAATGTAATCGCATATGTAATAAAAACAAAAACTAAGATAGCAGATGGGAGACAAAAAAGTTCTTTCCTGTGAACATCTAGAAGGTGATTCATGAAGAGCTGACATTAGTTAGAAGGACTGAAGAAAGGAATGTGTTTTGCATTGTTAATAGGCTTCTTGAGGGGAAAAAAAGGGGAAACTAAAGTAATTGTTATTCAAATATCAAGAGAAGCAGACAAAAACAATTGTAGCTGTGTACCATCCCCTATGGACCTCTCTCCAAAATTTTACTGATAGGTTCCATAAGTCAGGGCACAACTGCTACCTTGGGTTCTAGGATATCCTGTGTGTGGCTACTTCTAACACTATAGCTCATGAGCCTGGAAAGGGATGAACCTCAGAGCTTCTGTCAAAAACAGAAACAAATGCTATTGACATTCATTCTGAGCCAATCAGAGCCCAAAACAATGACCAAGTAGAGCTTGGTCTGGGATCTATTATTGGCCAATCAATGAGAGCTAGAGAGATTTAAGGTTAAGGCTGATCTTTAAGACAAAAAAGAGAAAAAAAGTTTCAAAGATTAAAAATTTACATTCCCTTTGGGCAAAGCACCATAGGTAAGGTTGTAATATCCTAAGTGGACTGAGGGAAGGGAAAGAAAGAGAAAAGGAAGGAAGGAAGGAAGGAAGGAAGGAAGGAAGGAAGGAAGGAAGGAAGGAAGGAAGGAAGGAAGGAAGGAAGAAAAGCTGTGTTGCACAACTGGCCAGTTCCAGTGGGTAGCTCCTTTTCTACTTACAGAGGTTGCTGTTTGTCCTTCATTCTCAAAAACGATCATGACATCAGGAAGGTGATGCCGTGACTTACAAGTGAGATGAATTTAAGTGAGGGAGGTAACAACAATGCTACTTGCAGCTGCTGTGGCGGTGTAAGACCAATATGCCATCACACAGGAGGGCTGCTAGAACAGGTTCTTTGATATGCTTGTCTAAAGGAAAGCAACTTTAAAGGGGTCAACAATCTTACTTTAATCCAACATATATATCTCATTCACTTGGTTCAGGAGAAAAGTCAGCACTCTGAACTTCAGAGAAAATACAAGCAGAAATTACATAAACAGAGCAAATACAAACAGCAAAGACAAACAGATAGGACTTCCAACTATCTGACTAAAAGAAATATATATATATATATATATATATATATATATATATATATATATATATATA